>JAEMPF020015869.1:0-14392 GCA_022496165.2 Catalaphyllia jardinei | reverse complement strand
TATTATTATTATTATTATTATTATTACGCCTATACTCCTCTACGCCTGTGATCAATGCGCCGACTGCTTGCCGCGATCGGCCGAATGTCAGTTTCCCTTGAGTGCAAGGAACCAGTTGTAACTGTGTTCGCCCCAACACTAGGATTGAGCCATAGTGGTAGTTGTTAAATTACAGGAGTTGATACAAATAGAATGACACAAACCATCGGAATATCGTTTCTTGGAAAATGACTGTTGTTAGTGTTCAAAATTCTGAGAAATTAACAAGCTGCGAAGGGTGATATAGCTAATAGAAAATATATCGTTTTATAGTGCAGAATTAACGCAAAAAGGAAGGAGAAATTACAATAAACTGAATAAAATTTAGGGTTATAATTTCAGACACATAATTCGGGCCGTTGTGGAGAATTTTGTTTGGGGCTTTACCCGACGTTAATTTCATCGGCAGAGTTTAAGATGTCACGTTTGGATGTGAACATTATGCGATCACATTTTAACTTCCTTGCAAAGCATATATGAAAATAAAGCAAGCTGGATTCTCGGTCGTAGGCCTTCTAAGACAACAATTAACCCGTCGAATAGTTTTAACTGTAATGTGCAGCACTGATAAATCCATTGAGAAAGTGGGGCGCGGCGGAAAAAGGTTTGGGCTGAAGATCTGTAAGGACTCTATTTGCACAACGCATAAAGAAATGCTCAAAAAGAGCCCGAGATATCGACCAATGTAACGTGCAAGTAATATAAATTTTGCCGCTTATTGTTGGAGGGAAAGGGTCCATCAAAATCCATGGCAGCTATTAATTACAGTCGAACTTGTACATAAAGGCCCTGTGTTAAGCGGTCACCCAATATTACGGACCAATTTTCAAAGTCCAAACTTTTCGCTGATACAAACGCTGTATTTGCTGCCTGTGTTAGGCGGCCACTCTGTTAAGCGGCCGCATTCCCTTTGTAGCAGTCCCTGAACGTAACAACGTACCTTGAAGTGCTGGAATGAGATATTTTGTTGAGAACTTTAAGTCATATAAATATAGCACTGTACATCGTAGAAGAGTATAGGACAATTTACTGGACGATGCTTTTACACTATGTTACGTATAATAATTAGCAGCTGAACCTTGTTTAGAGTACGTATTCAGTGATCACTTGAGAGAATGTTGATTGTCCTGTTGTTTCTTTGCATGAAGTGTTTTTGTAGATAAGCCATTAAAATTGACATTTGACCACGTCCAGTGAGTATGTGATCCTGTATCCAGAGGGTGGCCGTTATATTCAGGTTCGACTGTATTTACTGATCTAGAATGAGGTCTTTACCAGAACATTTCCAAGGCCGAAGTTTGATATTCTCGTATAAAGACCAGACGTTTGAGGTTAATAAGTTGTTTATTACATAACTTTGTAGGCCTGTAATCGACCCGTGGGCATTTTCGAGAATAATCCCGTATAATTAGCCAATCAGAGCGCGCGTGATATCGGCTACAAACACAAGCCATAATGTAATGTAAGGAAGTGCACGGTATTACCAACTTACAAATAATATAAATAAACAAATAATTAAATAGATAAATAAAATTGCATTAGCATATGTCACGGAGAGCGCGTTCTTCGTCCCAGTTCAGATCGATTTGAAATTTAGAAGTGTTGGTTTTTGTGTAAGAAGACAACCGGAGAACAAGCGGCGAAAAACCCTCGGAAGATCGATTCAAACCCGGGCGACATTCGTGTGAGACGAATGTTCTTGCACAAAATGCCACAATGTCTTGAATTATTTCAATTGGTACCTTAATAAGGCCGACTGGCATTTATTTTATAGTCATTAGTGAGCTCTTTTCTGGGATCCACCTCATTTCTCTTGCCGGATTTCTTGGAAGTTTAGACGTCATGCCCATTGATAATTATGTACTATATATTACCTGATGACCACGTGCATAAATTATATCGTGCTGATCGGATAAATGCTAAGCGAAGCATTTTTGCCGGCCCGAACTGAGTATATGACCGCGTTAGATGAGAAGCTCAAAAAGTGGACAAACGAACAATTGGGTCTTTATATTTCAGCTGGATAAAAAGGTAAATAATTCTTTACAATTTACAGTGCCTTGCTATCTGTTTTCAAGTTAGATATTTTGTAAAAAACGTCAGGTTAGCTCTGTTTCTGTCACGCCGGCTTTCGACCCAAGGTCTGTCGCGGGTTATCGACTGATATTAGGCCTCAATCCAGGTCGCCATACTGATAAGCTTTGTTTATCGCCTGAAAATGCATATCCTGTATAGCCAGTCTTTGCGGCTTTTCTTAGTTTTACTTGGTAAAGGAACACATAATTAGAAACTTGAGAACCATTACCGATTCTCATATTTCTTCTTAGCTCTTCAAATCATTCGTAATTTTGTAACGAGTGCGCAGCTGTATGCTTTCAAAGTGCAGCTTCCTTGGTATTTTCCAAGGAAAAACAACGGAGAGACAACCCTAACCGTGAAAATATACTAATTCGATGTTCGGAGTATCAATTGCTCCAAAACACAAAGATTAGGGTTATGTTTCTGGGAAACGTTGAAAATAACTCTTTCAGTTTAACGAGAATGTTACTTTACCAAAATAATATATGCTACGAGATTCGGCGGTCGGTTTTATATTTTGATGTTTGTTTATTTTACATTATCTAGGTTTAGTATGTCAGTACCAGAAGATATTTCTGAAACGAAATTGAAAATCAGAGCTGAAAGCGAAATTAAGGAGGCGCTTACATAATTTGAAGTGGCTATTCAGTTTTTCATTATTCACGTCCGATTTTTCTCGGAAACCTCAGTAATCAGTTCATCACAGTGTTATATATTATTTGAGATTTGTGAATGTCATAATTTTTCGATCATCCAATAGCAAATTGAATCCTTCTCTAAAGAAAATTAGAAAATAACTCGACGGAGTTATTTTAGTTCTAATGTGAATTTATTGGCCTTAGCGGAACGATTTTCTGGCGCAAAAAATACTTCACTTCTCGGAAATTTTAATACTGCTGTTACATCTATGAAAATTTATAGAATGTTTATAACAGATATACTTTCTATAAAAGCCTACCGGCAGAGCTTTGAATTCTAACTCATCTCTGTCTAGAAACAAAATTTACACTCTGTTGTGTTTACGCCATCCAGATTAATAATTAAAACGACTGAGTTCTCCGTAAGCTACTCAGAACTTCTCGTCGGTGAAGAAGGAGGCCTCCTCTTGCTCATCTTCGTTAGTTGTCGTGGTTGCTCAATGCTGTGTGTAAGCGACTTTCTTTCGTTAATGACTTGTTAATAAGCAGGCAATCAGGTCTACGACCATCACCTACTGAGAGGTATGCAAACAGAAGCCCTGTATCAAATACATCCTGATCGACTGGAACTTCTAAACGAGTGGCAGGGTCGTCCTTTCGGACAGAATCCAGTGTCCTTTTAATTTCCCGATACAAATCCCCATGAACTACTATTACATAGAAGCAGATATGGTTGTCAGCCCGCGAACCCGCCATCAGCTCATCGAACTGGTTACTGTATCCCACATAATGAACGTTCACTTGCTTTACAATTTTGTTTAGTGTTGTCACAACGACGACATAAAATTTCCCGTCGTTTATTTTTGTACTTGTATCTTTTGGGATAAAAGCCCTGATAAAAGACATCGTCGATCTATCGGTAACGTATCGTTTTGGTGCTACAGATTCGCTCTTACCTGTCCCGGTGCCATGTTTACATATGTAAACCAACTGTGGTACACTAATGCGCAAGCGCAGTAGGAAAAGGTGTTGTCCGCCTTAGATTGGACGCTTCACTAAGTAAATGTTCACTAGCGCTCGCAAGTTGCTATAAAGTCCATCTACAAAGTCCATCAGAACGCTTGATAAGAGACATGTGATTGTGAATAATCAGCAGTTGGATTTAGTTGACATCCTTGTATACGGCGACTGCGCCGGCACTACGAACGCCTATCAAAACCGAAACTGTTTGTCTACCGAAACGATACGATAACAATCTTTTTCATTACAGCTAACAAAAATGTAGATAGTTTAAGTTACCCTAAGAAGAAGCGTGAAAAAAAAAGGAAAAAAAGAAAAATTACTGCGATGATCACTTTTCACTTTCATCTACTACCGCAGTACAAATATGAATTATTTCATATATATTTCACATCATTTCACTGCACGGGAAGATATGAACTCAATAAATTGACCTGGCTGCCAATGTGTGGCTTCATAGCTCAGTTGGTAGAGTATCGCACCGGTATTCGCGGAGGTCACTTTTAATCCCAAATAAGTTTGTTATTTCTTGGAAATGGTGAAATCCTCTTGAATGAATCAGTTTCACAGAAACAATATTCAATGGTTGCTTGCAATAAAGACTAGATGTGCTTTCACAAATCTTTCAAAGAAAACCGTTAAGCGTTGAAAACGATATCTAGTTAAAGAAGACCTAAAAGACCTAAAGAGAAACATTTTAGGAATAAAATAGGGGATAAATAAAGCTGTTGTTGTTTTGAAGTTTGGATCATCAGGTCGATTAAAGCAAACTTACTTATGCGTGTCAAGTGTAGCTCTCTTTTCGTGGAAACTCGGTCAGTCGACAGCTGCCCGCTACAGGTCAAGAAAGCGTCCTGTTTTAATGAGAAAAGCTGGATGGAGTAACTTTGGAAACATTGCCAAAACCTGGCGGCCGGCTTCTGTCTTTCTGTAAGCCAGTTGAGCGATGTTCCTCTCTAAGACAGTGCGGCATCATCGAATTTCAAATCTATATGCAGTTTCCTGTCCTTTACTGATCCACCCTTTGATCACCAAGCCTGCACCCGCTGATCGGCTGAAACTCAGTTTCTCTTGAGTGTATTAAGTGCAAGGAACCAGTTGTATACGTTGTTCATCCCAAAATTAGGACTGACTGATAATGCAAGTTGCAAGCTGAATTAGAGGAGTTGGTACAAACAGGATGCGACAATAGGCAATCGTTTCTTCGAAAATGTGTGTTGTTATTGATAGTTGGAAATGCTAAGACGTTATCAAGCTCCCCGGGTGGGCGATATCTCTAAAATATAAACGAACGATATGCCGTTTTATGGTGAATAAATATGGGGAAAATATTCGTATGATAACAGTTAACAGGATTTGATAATTTTAACAGGATAATTCGCGTTAATGAAAGGGATTGTGTTCGAGACTGTCTGTTGATAAATTCAATGCCAATATCTGGACGCAATTTTTCCTTCTGGTCCTGAGGGAATTTAAAATTTAAAGCAGGAATTTCAGTCGTGGCCCTTTTAAGACAGGTATCCCATTATTATTTTTTCAATGCAATGTGCCGCGGGAATAAAAGTAAGTGCAGGGACTCAGCGTAAAAAAGTTTAGGCTGAAGACCGGAGGGATTCTGGCAACTTTCATCGACGGCTTCCTGGTAAAGAAACGCCTGTCATAGAGTTGGCGTATCAATAAAGAATTGCCGTATAAATAAAGAAACTGCGGATTTTGCCGCTGATTGCGTTGGTAAAGCATGAAATCAATTAACCAAGGTCGGCGACGCACAATTCAATTTTACATACTGCAACCCGGCCCAAAACAATATTGTGTTAAAGCCAAACAGTTATACTGACAAGAAGGAGAGGGTTATGATCTACGGTTGAACAAACAACCAGCACTGAGACTCATCAGTCATGTGCCGTCCACTGGTTGGAAACTTTAATATTGCCTGGTCGAGCAACCCCCGGGTATTTCTTGTCTTTCCTCAGTAGAGTTTCGTTTGGTCAAATTCCCATCCTCCTTAGCTAAAAGGTCGTAAAAAGCATTCAAATGCCCCTATAATCTCCTGGTCTACGGACAAGAAAAAACTGAATGAGTAACACTCGCTTTGAAATTCCACCGTGTCCTAAGTATTGTGATTCACATATTATCAAAACCGGCATAAAATGATTCAATTTTAACAAGCAAAACTTTGCATTTACTTTCACACACAACACGAATCAAGTTTACATTTTGAAATCTTTTCATTTCGGGCCACGCTACAAAGAACTGCAATGTCCCATAATGCCTTTTAGTTTCACCACTTTCAAGGTGAACTTCACGATGATAACAAGCACTGGCTGGTATTAGATTCTCACTTTCTGGGGACAAATCATCTTGTTTTATACCCGGGATATGCCGGGGTGAATTATGTGTTATGTTAACGATTACCCAAGCAAGCGGGTTAATCATAGCCAGAGGGCAAAAGATAGCCCGGGTTTACAAACAGAATTTCACAAGTAGGGTAACCCTACAACCCGGGACAACTTAATGCGAGGGGGTTACACTCCAAAGGTTTGGAAACAATTAGAAAGTTAACCAGGGGAGGCGGGTTAATCCGGCTGATATTGATGAGATGATGTCTTGGAATCCAGTGACACCTATGATCATTTGATCAATTCCTCTCTAACGGTGCTCACCGATGCAGTTTTGCTCGAATTGAGCAAACCACGATCAGAAGCTCTAAAAGTGGTCAAACTAATACTTGGATCTTAACATTTACTTGGGATGAAAAGGTATTTTAACTTCCTAACAATGTGCAGTGGTTTACTTCGTACATCTGTGTAAGAAATCTCGACTAAATTGCTTTCTTGAACCAGTTTTCAGTACTTCCGATGTACTTCCTTTTTGCTATGATTTCAGTATGCTACCGGCTGGATTGAAATCGTTAGGAATGAATAAATACTGGCTTAATACTGCTAGGAGACCACTGTACATTTCAACTGCGTCTAGCCCGTATAGGATTAATGAAAACCCGATACACAAAATATTTGCCGACCGAAATACATATATATACTCGAAGACTATTCAGGAATGAATTTTTTCATGTCAGTGCCTATCGACGGATACTCGGCCTCAAGCCAGGTTTTAAACTGTGTTTTTCGCCCAGAGCCGATATTCCTACACAGGCATGTGCTAGCTATTTTCTAATGCTTTCCCAGTTTTATTTCCCAAAGGAACGTATTAATAAATCTAGCGAGAGTCAAGTTTTTAAAAGCGAAACCACTTGATACTTCCCGGAAACACTTCCGCTTTTGAGATCTATGCACTCGCTATTTTGTAACTGGAGTTAGGTTAAGGCAGATTTCTCGATACATACTTGCAAATGTAATCCGTTCATGTGTTACACCCTTGACACTGTGCTGGGAAAACAAACGGAGAAACAAACGAGAAAATACAATTTGATGTACGAGAATATTGATACAAAACTAAATTAAACAATGGTTTCTGGGAAACGATAGTTAAATGACTCTAGAATATTCGTTTTAACAAATATCACTACAGTTGTCGGTTTTAAGATGTCTAATCTTTTTAATTTTCTTTTAGATGAAATGTCTAAGCTGAGCACATTTCAACGAAAGATATTTTTGAATGAAAGACGAAAATCAGCGAAATTAGCGCTATGCTTAAATAGATTTGAAGCGCTGGGTTATTCAGCTCCACTATTTCGTCCTGTTTTTCCTGGAATTCTATAACCATTTTATTTGTCTTACAATTTGTCTATATTCATTTTTCCATCATGGAGGTTAAAATTGAAAATTAAGGTAACTTACTCTATTGTCAACCAAGTTATTTACTTTATAGGAATTGTAATGGTCTCTACGGAAAAAAAAAAAATAAATATGGCGCTAACAGCTAAGGTTCATAATTCATGTCACGGAAATTTGGATACCGTAATGCACTTGTCATCGGCTTCCCTTGGGGGGGGAGGGGGGGAACCCAGGCTGATGCGAGGACTTTGCTAATTGTGCATTTCAAAGTTCTTGTATTTCCCCACCAGTGGGGGATTTTTTTCTTGCAAAGTCCCCAGTATTTGCCGAAGCCAAGCACCCAACTGGATTTGAAGATGCATTTCAGAACTTTGTTTTGGTTCTTTGAACAGTTAGCAAACACTCGGACTTTGCATTCTGATGAAAATTGAACTTTAATTATTTTTTCTTGAATACTACATAAGCTGCTCGCAGTCTGGTGAAAATTTCAACTTTTCTTCCCGTCCTGAATTCCCCAGATTCTGTTTTAAATCTATTCGGACTGATGAAGCACAAGAGAAACACACTATCATGATGGTTCATTGCTGCTTTAAAACACAATGTTCTTAAGTTTCCTGAGTACTCTGAACGGTTGCTGTGATGCTTCCGAAATTGACATTCTAGTTAATATTAAAAAAAAGATTTTTTTTCTATCCTTAAAGGTCAAATGCAACGAAATTTGGACAATTTTTCTTTTATTGAAAATCCTTTTTGAAAACATCAGTCATACCAACAGGAAGCGGAATCAAGTCTCAAAATTAGGTTTTGCACAAACTGTGGTGCTCAAGATAGTCATTGGAATCAGGCAAAGATTCGGTCAAAATAAACTTGAGTGGATCAGACTCTTAACAACTTGAGATATGGCGTACGATATCAACAACGAAAGAACCGACCACATGGGTTGGTGAGCCTTTCTGAACTTGTTGAAAACTACTCTTCAAAGATTACTAATAAAAGTGTTTTCCTTGTTTTATTTTGTAAATTGAGATGATGTGTACAATGTCCTTACTGCCAGTACGAAAAGCCGGTACTGTTGTTTTGTGGGATTTAATTTTTTACCCTGCGAGCAGAGGTTTCTTCGATCTTCCTCGATCAGTCTAGCGATCTTCCTAGATCTTCCTCGATCAGTCTTCCTAGATCTTCCTCTTCCCGACTGATCTAGGAAGATCGAAGAGACCTCTGCTCGCAGGGTAGGGAATTTTTAGCATTAAAGCCCATCTTGCTGATGTTGTCTTACATGACATGTGGGTGCTGTTTTCGTCCTCAGAATTTTAAGTGTTACGGAGTTTTCAAAGGTTAGGAAATCGTCAGCGAGTAGAAAAATCATGAAGGTCTTGTGTCAGGGAAAATTGAAATATAACATCTCTGGAAGAAACCGTTCAGGTCTCTGTGATTTCAACGATGATTTTGTTTATATAGAAGGTACATTCGCGGAAAACGTATCAGTCATATGTGGGCGGAAAGTATGGCCGTTTGTGGAGGGTGCTTCCACATCTAACATTTCAATTTGTGATTATTTCGTCAGTTAGATAAAAGTGAGAGAATTTTGAAGCCTGATTACTGTGGGAAACATGACTGACAACCGGTACTGCAGGATTTTACATGGAAATAATTTTTAATCTTCCTTTGTAATGATTTTCAGTCTTCCTTTGTGATAGCATTCCCTGGAGTAAAAGGGCTTACCTGCCATAAAAAAATGTCAGTGTGTTCTGCTTTCTTGACTATTGTTCTGGTCTTGATTATTCCTTACTTCTTACAATGAATGCTTGATTTTAAAACATCAATTAAACTTTACATGAAGTAATGATCCGTGCAACAAGCAGGCAAAAGAACAATGGAACGTGGATTATCCAGGGACTGATCACTCTAATCAAATTAAATTCAATGTTTGTCATTGGTCCACACGCAAAAAGTGCAAAATTTGAATTTCAAATTGCAAAGTAGACACATTGGATGCCGTTCGAACATCTTTTCATTTTGGCTTTGAATTTGTTGCATTTGTAAATATAACATATCTTAAACTTACAAAATTTTGATCCTCCTAAAGGCTATTTTTCCGGCGATTGGCGCATAGAACAATGCTAAAATTTTACCAGGAGATAGATTTTAGTGGAATAGGGCACATATCAAGAAAAAAATGTTGTTGATGTCACTTTTTTTTTCTACGATTTTTCAATATCAGCCAATCAGATGCACCAATTTAATTAAAGTTAAATTTTATCTTTTAATCGACTTTGCCAAGTGCCTGCCTACTTGGTACGTGGATCAGTTCTTAAATATGACATACAGTGCATGGACTGAATGTAAAAATGGAGATCCTGTTTTTGATTTCCAAGTAAGCAAGGCTCATTTAGAAACAGGAGAGAGATGTACAAAACACAAATGTTATTCTAATTCAATATTCTGACAGAACAGAAAACTGATATGAATTAACCCATTGGCACCTGAAAGTTTATGGTCAACCCAGCATGTTTCAAACAGAAGCATACAAATCCAGACAGATATCAAGTAACTTCTACAGTTTTAATTAGACGTGCTAAAAGACAAATAAGTAAATTTTTAGCTTTAAAACAGAGCTTATTGAACTTGATACAGTAAATTGATTGGAAACTCCAAGCCAAGGTACTCCCATGTGAAAAGGCTGTGGATGCTTCTCTTAAGGGCTGCGAAAAGAGAACTGTGGTATTATCATTTGTCTCATGATTAGGTCACTAGAGATGTAGATTTGCAACACATCAACTACTCAGCCTGCTAGTCTTCATCAGACAATGAGGTCAACTCATGATTAGGCAGTACCATTTATATCACCAGGGGGCTTGTGATTAGTGCATTCAATCCTATGTTCCACCAAAAAGTTCACGAGCAATCAAATTTTTCAATAGCATTATATATAGCATTTCTCACAGCAAGGCCATGGTGAGATTGACTGAGGAAATGTCCACAGTTAAATTTTCTTCCTAAGTATTTAGCAACGTATTACTTTTTATTATTAAAACTTTTTTTTACAGAAATGGAAACAAAAATGGCTGAGGCAATTGCCTAGGTTTGCCTCATACTGGCTACAGCCCGGACGTAAGGTATTCAAGGTTAAATTCCGTGTCTTGACCCAACAAAGTATCACAATTGAGAGTTAAAAAAGTACAGTCATACGTAGGCCTATAAATATCAGGTATGAAATCCTAGATAAAAGCACTGGATACCATTTTTAGCTTTTATTTGTAGGTCTGTTTTAGGATAAGATAAGATAAGATAAGATAAGATAAGATAAGATAAGAAAAGATAAGATAAGATAAGATAAGATAAGATAAGATAAGATAAGCTGCGAATTACGACTAAGAACGAAAAAATCCAGAGTACTCTTGTAAAAATATGATTTTACTTTGTTCAACGCGTGAAATCGTTTTACAGAATCATCCAACGCTAATGTTTTATTTCGACTAGAAATTACATTAAGCATACCGCTTCTATTGTATCACTGTTATATTGTATCTATTGTATTGTACCTGTAGCCCTTTAACAGTGACCTCTATAATCTATAATATATACAAAGGGGAATTTTAAAGTTGCTTGTGCCTACAAATACGTACAAATTTTTGATAGACAAAAAACAGTGGATTTTAAATCATACCTTTTTCTTCTCCTCCGCCATCTTGCCATCGATCTAGCGAACAATCGATCGTTCCCAATCTCCTGTCAGTTGAAAAAAAAAAACCCACATCTCCCCGAAGGTAGGGCATTCAAAAATCGAACTCCCCACATTTCTCCCACCACAAGGGCAAAAATTTGTTGCAAAGTCACCATAAAGTCCCGTATTCCCCCACATCAGCCCGGAGTCCCCCCCCCTCTCTCTGGGAAGCGGATGACAAGTGCATAACTGCTTCTGTGAAAATTTGCAGAACGTTCATTCAAGACATTACAGGTGGGAAAACCCCACAAAGCTCTTGACAATGAACTCTTTCCATCTTGAAGCAGAATTATGCCCTAAGCCATGCAGATCTACGTTTACCTAGTCTTCAGACACCACGCCGGCGGAATTTGAAAAATGCAGCTATATTGCCACCGGTAAGGCCTTGCGTAAAATCTAATCCGACACGAGATCAGAGGTTTTCGAGAACGATGACGTCACGATAATCATGTGATTTCCCGGTCCCAGTTTTCCTCAATCATAAATCCAAAATGACCTGCGATTGTCCTGAGGCGCAGGGTGGACGGAAAACACTTGGTTTTTGGAGTTAATAATTTGACTACAACTTGAAACACGGCTTGCCTTATTAATGGACCTTGACGAGGTGGAAGTGGTGGGACCGATTTTACTCCATCACTCATTCACTTCCCGTTAGACTTTTGGAAACCCGGGGGAAGCTCCATATGAAAATTGAAGGAATGCTCCTCGGAAAATTTGAATTTAACTCCTATGGGAGACTTATGTGGACGTTACCTGAGCTTTATTATAACCCTAAAAGATACCACTTAAAACGGAATAGGCTCGATTACTAGCTATCGTTCAAGAGGGGATCCCGTGGCACTTGTAGACCCGGCTCGCGTACTCGAGAGATCAGCAGAAATCAAGCCTGAAAAGAGCGTTTCTTTTAATTATTATTTCTTCAAGTGCACCCTAAACGATACTTTGACAGCTAAAAATGGTGATGTTTCATTGTCAACACCTAAAGTGAGACCAGAATCCTTGATTTGTACCCGAGACGACGAGTGATTCTCAACCTAGTTTGCGTATAGGAGTTGCCCCCGGGTTTGGAACATTTGCCGTTTAAGGCCGTTTCACGGTCGGTTGCACCGTGTCAACTTAGTTATTCTTTGAATTTTGACCTAAGTACTCAATATCTTATCGCAGAAATGCTTCACATTGAATCAATTCTCGCACTCACGTTTTTTTTTCCAAATAGAAGTTATCTGTCATCATTGAAGTCTCTTGTAAGAAAATAGCTCATTTCCAGAAAGTGCACGCTCATACAGGTTTAACCATACTCGAATGCCGAAAAAGAAAAAAAAGACACTGAAAGTCATAAAATTGACGAGCTGTATGAATTTTTGAATGATTCAAGCCCTGATTAAATGTTTTGAATGATCAACAGTCGAGAGAATTGAGGGGAATTCGAACGACGTGTCCCGGTGTTTATTTATACGATAACAGGAAAAAAATAGACATAAATACGGCCATGACGAAATAAGGAACAAAAAATTGATAAATAGAAGAAACAACATTACACAAGAATGGAAAAAAGAAAAAGATACCTATTACAACACGGGGTATTCGTATTTGGTCACCCATCCAAGTACTAAACTCTGTGAACAGCGCTTCACTAGTGACTCTACGCCGAACGCATTTCTTTAAATTTGTAAGATGAGAAAAGGTATCAAAAAGAGAAAAACATCTCTGATACTGCATGGCTGGAAATAAAAAACTAGAGGAATATGAAAATAAGAACTATTACTTAGCATGCTTTGGTGATCGGACAAGCGGCACTTTCGTTGTAATTTCCTCGGTCTCTCGGACTAAGATAACTCGTTCTCGCGGACCGATGACTTTGTGAATGTGAATGTTTTCAACAGTGTTACATCTCCTCGTGTACTCTCTTACCGTTGCGTTTTGCCAGTGGGCTTTAACTTTAACTTAACCGTCGCATTAAAAACCTCAAGTCGGTGGCATCAGAATTGTCACTGTTTAGAAGCGATCCATTTTCCAAGTTGAGTGGCTCATCACTTTGATTTCGCTTAGTACCTATATAGTCTGCAGTGAGTTTTGCTGGTAATTAAATTTCCGATCCCATTCCAGGGGGGAATGCCTCTCATATGACGAATTCCTTTAAATCAACAGGACGATTCAACAAGGATTGCTCTCTGTATAAATCAGTATCATGGCCAGTGGAAATCGTGAAGTTTCTAGACATTTGTCAGGAGAAGGGTCGCCTGACAAACCAGATCCATTTCCATTGCAAGAGACAGGAGATCAAGGATGCATGGCATTTCCACCACAAACGCGGGAAGATCCACCAAATTGGTCGGATCTCGCTCAGCTCGTCACTGCCAGAATCAAACACTCACTTGGGAACGTTTCCGTAACAACAATTTTCACGTACCTTTTTGTAGTAGCAGTGGAAATCCTTAAGGTTTCGAAAGACAAAACTAGAGAAAGAGACGAGATGAAGACCAAAGTGGAGGAAATCAAATATATTAGGCTCAAGGGAATAGAGCATCATAGCTGTACGTTGGAAGAACAGGTATTTTTCTCTTTCATTTTAGATAACTTATAGAGTGCTTTACAAAGTTTAACTCGATTGCGTTGAACGTTTGTTGGGAAGGGGGGGGGGGGGGTTATTGCATAGGGGGAGAGCTTCCAACAAGTAAAAAAGAAAGGTTCTGGAATAAAATCCCATATATAGTCCCTTCCATCCCGAAACCCTTGCACTCTCAGCCTTTTTTTTTGTTTGGGCTGGCTTTCGTTTGTTTTGTGCTCGTTTGGCTGTTCATTGCTTGCCCGGTTTTAGGGAGTATAATTAACCAAAGTTTAACGGCATCGGCAACGAGTACAATAGCTGTGTAAGCGTCGCTATAATTATTTTTTCATTTCTTTGCCGTTGTTCACAAAAGGTCACAAAACAATAACGTGAAAAAGCCGCGTTCCGCATATTCTACCAGAGCATCGCACCGGTATTGCGGAGGTCATGGGTATCGAATCCCGTTGAAGCCCTGATTTTTTTCAGGCTTCTTCTTTCCGATTGCTTAAATTGGGAAATTTACTGCGAGGATCATACTTCACTTGCATCTATAACAGCAGTTCAAATATGAATTATTTCATATACACTTTACATCATTTCACTCCTTACG
>JAEMPF020009105.1:30000-35269 GCA_022496165.2 Catalaphyllia jardinei | reverse complement strand
AATCACAAATATAGAAGCAAACAGAACACAGTGATAAGTCGACATATTGTGACTTTTTATAGACCACAACAGCAGGGACTTTACACAAACCACGACGGCAGCGAAAACGTCGCAAAACGAGGGGTTTAATGAGTCGTACAATGGTTCTGCACACGTTAAAAAATGTTTGTACATTTCCCAGCCAACCTATGCAAAACAAACAAGACACTACGGGGGCATTATTTTTATAAAACGGTTTCTTCACGAATTTAGCTGTAGCTAGTATTTATCGACATATAAGTAGAAAGGTTCTAAAGTGTTTCTTTTAACAAATGCGTGTTGCTTTCATCCTTGCATGAGATGTCCAACTGCTGTGATCGCGGCCAGAAGAACTAGCTAGCGCTGAGTACAAAATTGGACAACCTCGTGAGGTGTACCCAAATTTTCGCAAACTTTTTCCTGGAAATTTCCGTTCCATTTGACTTTCATCCCGGAATTTCCAGGATTTTCGGTTGAATGGTTCGCTTTTTGGAAATTCAACAATTTCCGGATTATCTGGAACTTTTCCCAGGAAATTTCTGTACCATTTGTCCCCGTTTTGAAAATTTCGAAATTTTTGGTCGAACGGTAAGCGCCCATGAACTCAGAAGAGCATACCGTAAAAAGTGCAGAAAAAAGAAAGAGGAAACCAAATTTACTACCCAAGAGTTGACAATAATTACAGAAAACGTGGAGGCAAATAAAGGCATCTTTCAAAGTTTACTGACAATGTGAGTAATAACCTAAGGAGACTTCCAGATAAAAAGAACAAGGGTGCTTGTCATATCTTTTGGGGGTTAAAAAACCTCTTTTGAGACCTCCAAGGGATTTCAGACTCAAGGTCCACTGCAGGAGCTTTTACAGCCATCTTGTTTTCGCAGATTTATCCCTGGAATAGCGATTTATTACTACCTCACAAGGTGTAATAAATTTATCCCAGATTTATTCCCTGAATAGCACTATTCATTCTTTCAGGAACAGAATTTATTCCGGGGATAAAGTTGTGTGGGGTGATGTCTGTGTCAGTCCGGTGCTTATCTCCCGTTTCTGTTGCTTTAAGTCACAAGGATTGTCTTTGGATGGGCTGTTAGTCCATGGCAGGGTATCTGTACCATAAAACTTAATGTCCCTTAGCAGAGAGGGGTACTACAGGGCCAAGTTTCTTGCCCTATAACATACTTCAATGGCCTTATTCAGAACTCAAATCTGGGCCACTCAATCTATAGTCTGGAATACCAACCAGTACTTGTAGGTCACCTCATCTATCTTTGCCATCCAGGGATATGGTGCAGTAGCTTAGTATTCTAGTTGCTTTATGTTACAGGAACAAGATTAACACTTACGTGCCTAAGTAACGGATGAGCCACCAAGCTTGTCTGATCCTTAGAAAGGATTAGATCCTGGAAACAGACTTTGCCTAATAATATTTAAATTATGACAAAGATTGCTTAATAATCTTGTTATCATAACATTTATGTCTGTTCAGGGAAAGCTCAAAGGAAGTATTCCACTTGCTGCCATAGATGCTGTAGAGAAACTGCCTGAAGACAGCAACTCATTTAAAATCACAGACCCCTTCAAACATCCACTGATTCTACAAGCATCTGACAAAGAGGAGTGTGAGGATTGGATCAAGGCTATTGAGAATGGTGACACTCCACAGAGTCTTCTTTTAATTTTCATGTTTGTAAATATGATAGAATACTTGTTATTCAATATATTGAAGAGTTTTTTGCTGCTTGCATTGTTGTAGGAAAGTGGTAGTTCACTTGCCAATGTATACTTCAGTTGTAAACAAAAAAAGACTTAGACATTAAGGTCATATTATTTGGCAGCAGAGTAGTTATCTCAACCTAAAATCAATATGCAACTCGAAGCATCCATGTTAAGTATATATATATATATTTTTTTTTGTAGGAATTCAGCAGTGGTGTTTAGATTCTGATGCCAGCTCTCCTGCTTTGCAAAGAAAAGATGAAGTTGATAGTATACAGAGTTGCTTGAATGCTGTGCCTAAGATGAAGGTATTAATAATTGGAGGATTTCCTGAAAAAAGGGCCTACATGTATATCACTTGTACACCCTTTTGGCACAAATTCCTTCAATTGTATTAGTGCTCGGACAAAGGATAAAATTCCTTCATCATCTCAAATCTTGGTCTAAGAATTTTATTTTAAATTCAACAATTTTATTGGTAACTAGAATGTAGTTTAATGTATCCAGCGAAGACTATGGACTGTGATGATATCTTTGGCAAAACAAGGTCTACAGTACCAGTGGCTTACAATTAAAAAAATATATTTACTAGGGCTTATTTAACAAGCATAACTGACATGTAAACATGTAGGGCTACATTCTTGCAAGAAGGGGAGGAACTTCTGATGGGCAGACTTATTGGATCTAACATTTTGAGCTTACCTTTAGGAGGATTTATAAATTTTATAGACACTATTATTGAGAGCTCATTCATTCAGACCTCATTTTTTTCAACAATTATTGCATTTCTTGTTGATTATATTGTTTTTTTTGTGTGTGTGTGTTTGCCTTAGTAGAGGTGACTCAATAATTTCACATAATTTTCCAATTCATGTTGATTCTATGATATTAACTTTTTTGTGAATCAAGGTTAATGTATATTTGAATTTTATCACAGATGCTGTACCCATCGTTGATTTGTCCTGTTGGAGAAGGAGTACTGTTCTCAGGTATTGCATGATTCTTGTGAAGTTAATTTTATATTTACATTGTACATGCAAAGGGCTGGACTAAATGGTACCTGGAAAATTATAGATATCAAAATCTCACACTCCTTTGTGATGTGTAACAAGGTCCTCATTTTTGTGTGTTTCTTTTTGTCTGTCAAATTCTCACTCTAGAATTCTTTACAAACAAGAGTATTGGCATCTCAGGGAGTCTTTACATCACCCCTATGTAAGAAGATAATAAAAATAGATGGGAATTTGCATTGGCAGTGTCTACTGTTTCCAGATCAAAGTGGAATTTATAAAATACTGCCTTGCTAAATCTTGTCATTCTTTATGATGAGGACATAACTTACAGCAACTTTGTCTTAATTTTAATGAGTGGCTACTGTGTGAGGCAGAAGCCTTCAAAACTACATCAAGTAATTTCCCTTGTAAGCTATTCATTAAATGGTGCACATGACCCTTTAATATTTGTGATTCAAGAAAGAGATTTACACATACTTGTAGTCTTTTCAAAGTTTGAATACTAAATCCCGCATCTCATGTTTACCCAAACTTTTCAGCTTCTAAAGAACTTCATCATGAGTTTCCAATGATAAAGTATGCACGAGGAGGCAGGTCCATTCCTCACGAGAGAGTCTTTAAACTTGACAATGACAACTTGGTAGGTAACAAAATAAGTGCTGTATGAGATCAACTGGTCAAAAGACTTTGTATCATTATGAGTGTGGAGTGTGTCAATTTTAAATCAATGATAAATTTGTTTCCTGACTTGCAGCACATCATGTGGAAGAAGAGAGGAAAAGCTCATAGTTATTCATTCACCAACACTTGTAAGTTTAGTTTAATGTATTTTACACCTGTGTGGAGGTGCAGTGGCCTCATGGTTGGTGTGCTCAATTCCGGAGCGAGTGGTCCAGGTTCAAGCCCTGGCCGGGGACATTGTGTTGTGGTCTTGGGCAAGACTCTTTACTCTCATGGTGCCTCTCTGCACCCAGGTGTATAAATGGGTCCCATCGAATTTAATGCTGGGGTAACCCTGCAATGGACTAACACCCCATCCAGGGGGGATTAGAAATACTGTACTCCTAGTCGCTTTATGCTACAGAAACTGGGATAAGCTCCGGCCTGATGGGCCACATTGGCCCCTATGCAGACTTTACCATTTTACACCTGCAGCACTAAATGTGGCTAGTCAGACATGACTTCCCTGTTGACTGATTTAAGCTGGAAAAGAACACGGTGAGAATTTTCTTAAATACTGGCATCCCCTTCATATTAAAAAGCAGTTATTCCTTTCAGGGCTTTGTCTCTTAATTTTAACTAGTTACATCATTGTGGCTTAAATATGGTTTTGGTTCTAAGGTTTTATAAACCAGTTTGACTTTTGTTTTGTTTGCTTCATTTTGTGCTCAAAGACATATGAAATGTATGAAATGAAATTTAAGATAAAAATCAAGCTGATACATGGAACATCTCACACCAAAATGTGAAATTTAAACTACATTATCTTCAATAGGTTACATTCCTAACATTCCTAAATGAAACATTAATGATGTCAAATGTGGCATGATTGGTCATGAATGAAACATTTGAAGTTTAGAAGACCATGGTGCAAACTCACTAAAAACTCAGCACACAAAATGGCAGAAAGATTGGATATTAAAGACTTCTCCAGAGAAATTGACCCAGTGCTGTGTTTAGCTGACCATAATGTGAACTTTCACACTTCAAATGTTCACCATCTTGATCTGATCAGACATTTTTTCCAACTCACTCTTTTTCTCCATGACTTTATTTTTTCAATATTTGTTCATTCTCGTTGCTCTTGCTGTTGCATTCAACTGGAGACAACATATCGTGTTTGTGAGCCTTACTGACACCACTAGATGAGCAAGATGCACTTTTGTAAACTTGATTCTTCAGGCTATGCTTGCACACTTGCTGAGATTACCAGTAAGGGTAGCTGAGATGTTTTTCTGGAATGGAAACTCATCTTTGACACAAAATGGAAGAGCAATGCTCTGTAGTTTTGACTTAAGGTGTACAACGTTTTGTGACCATGTTTAAAGTCAGTTGTCGAGGTCCTTCGGGGATATATACCGAACTGAGGACTCTGGAAGTCTTACTGCTCCCAATTTTGCCGTTTTCACCATGCAGTCATGTGGTCAAAACTAAAAATTATAACCATTTAATGAATGTAGTCAAGAATCTGGGTTACAGTAGATGACTGACATATAAGCAACCAGACTAAGATCCAGGTCTCTGCTGTTTTTCATTCACGCATTATTTGCAGAAGTGTGTCACCCAACTTTATAGAGCTTTATATGGAGACGCCATGTTTGTGCCCTTCGGAGGGGCACAAACATGGTGGCTGTAAGGTAATGGAAACGTCTGTCACTGATTTTTGCTATTGAAACGAAAAAGTATTGCTCTAGAGATCGGACACTTAAAAATAAATGCCTCTTCTAGTACAAGCACTGTTTAATCACCAAAAACTAAGTTGGAACTTATCTTTTGACCTACGTGAGAGCCTTCTCGGGCTG
>JAEMPF020009105.1:0-20000 GCA_022496165.2 Catalaphyllia jardinei | reverse complement strand
TGTCAGAGACAGGAATAGACGAAATACGTCAAAAAAGACAGGAAGAATGGGAAAAAGTGAGAAAAGACTCTAGTGATTCTGAAGCTTCTTCAAGTGAATCATAACTTGCTCAGCCAGTCATAATGCCATGAAGCTTGTCATTGATAGAAAATCAACATTGCGGTATTCATAGATTGAATCATTTTTACTGAATCGAATGCTAAGTAATGAGCTTTCACCTTCAGCGAAAAAGTACTAAGGAAAGTCTTGCTCTAAGAATAAGCAACTTCTGCAAGTGATTTTCGTAAACTCGCTATCACTTTTACTAATGACTTTCCACTTTCCCTGTGATTGTAACGTTGATGACCTTTTTTTTATCTGATAGGAAAATTATTAGTCGAGGAAAGCTTTCTTTGATTTCTTTTGTGATCCTGTACCATTCGATTTCTGATCTCACGTGGATTGCATATGCGGCGTGTTACAAGTTTGATGTTTTGAGTGGTGGGTAGTTTGTAGTCTAATCAGAACGCAGGGATGTCAGAATACAACAAGGTTGTTTATTTCACACGAATGCAGTAATTCCACGCAAGACTTCAGAACAAGCACACACTAGGCTTGCAATTTTTTCTTCAACCTCCCTCACTCTTGTATAAATACGGCCTCTGCCAGATATCCATGTAACTTCTCTGTTACACAAAAACGACCTCCATCAGCACTTTACATGCAACCTTCGTCACACTTCAGTAAACACTACTGACTCACGAAATAATTCTCTCTAAACACTCCTGGGAAAAACCACCTAAGAACTATACCGATTCATTTATATACTTTACAGCATAAGATTCTAGAACTTTCAAGCACTACTAAATAAAGTATCATAACAATATAAAACTATTTACAGCAACATATGTAAACGACTAAAATAAATTGCTTAATCACAGTGATGCAATACTATTAATTAAATATACAAGAAGATTCAAGATGAAATTAGCATATTCGCGAATCTTCCAAGTCACGCAACAATTTTTTGTAACACGGCGATTCCATGCCGCATTTCAGTCATCAAATGAAACGATCACGGACTCGTTGCTTACGTCTATGAGAGATCAAATCCCTTCTTCATCGACTTCTTCAGCTTTGAAGCCAACCGTTTCTTGAAGCGCCATTGTGTTTTCGGTCAAGAGTGCGTTCAGCTTGTGCAATCGAAGTAGGTTTGTGATTAGCAAAGCTGGACAACTTGTTTGATGACTCTGCATTCCGTCGCTAGAATACAAAGTGGTGTCCCGTGTCCTTCGGTAGTTCTAGGTGCCTCATTGCCCATTTGTTGACTAAAACTTGAATTCCTAATGAATTACACACTTTGTCCGTGTTGAAGTCGTAATGCTAGTTTGATATCATTTTGACCTAAATTTATTTTACACAACAACATACATGGGCAAAGTTTTTTGTATTGTATCTAATTTGCATTGTGTACTTCTTTGCAGGAGAATGGAGTCAACTGTGTTCCTTGGACCTCATCTGTGATTCACCAAAAGCATTTGAAAAGTGGACTAGTGCTGTGAGTGAATACTGTTGTGATAAAGAAGTCATGTAAACAGTGTGAAAGGCAATGACTCAAGGAGAAACTCTTTGCTGTAGGCTTCACTTAAACAGGGAGAGCGTGGATAAAAAGTTTTGAAAGGGTTAAAAAAGGCAATAGTGGGAAACATGGCAACTTTATGTTGAGAATGTGGAACTATACAGTCATGTAGATCAGATCAAGAAGTTTATAGGTTTGACCCAGGTCACAATGTCATGTTCTTAGCCAAGGCAGTACCTCTCTCCAAACCCATAGTATGAACCGAGTATACTCTAGGCTCAAAATTTGCATTTTAAATTCAAACCAAATGGATGACATTTCTTTTCTCTTTGTGCTGTGTCTCAGGGAAATAGACAAAATTTTTTCTTCATGTTTCAGTCAACTTGTAGACTGGGACACTCATGAAAGTTTGGGAGAACTCAAGAAAGCTGTAGAAACATGCTAGCAAACTTCCACTTTGTAGGTAGAAACACAGAGAGTGTTTTTTACTCCTTTTAAAAATGGTAATTAAATTAAAAATAACACAGCCTGGTGTCTTGAAAACTACTTTTGCTTTGCTTGCAGATGAGAGAAATTATTTACAGCAGAGATCACCGGGTGAACCGGCAAAAATTTGATGGTGTGGATCCAGTTGTGCTGTATCTTTTGAATATTTTTTTGTTAGTTTGTACCTTGCTGCTGAACCTGTGGTGTTGGTAGTGATGTACATAAACTTGAGATATTTTTTTCTGTGAGGCTTATGGGTCTGGTCGGTACAATCACCTCCAGATCAAGCGGTCTGGTTTTGAAACCTGGCTGGGGACATTGTGTTGTGTTCCTTGGAAAGACACTTGAAGGGGCTCCGTCACAGTATTTTGAGTTATTTTTGCCATCAACAAAATTACCTTTAAATTGAAGGAAACCTGAAAATAGTGCTTTACAAAGGTGGAAAAACACCAATGAGATAATAATAAACCATAAAGGAACAAGGATGGTTAAGGATGGAGAAGATTGACACGGATTACAAACCACGAAAATGAAAACTTTAGGCTAAACTTTTCAAACCGTTTAACCGTGCCGTAGCTTCTTTAACTCTCACAGTGCCTCCCTTTGCCTAGGTGTATAAATGGATACCAGCAAATTTAATGCTAGGGGTACCCTGTAATGGTCTAGCATGTCATCCAGGGGGAGTTGAAATATTCCTAGCCACTTAGTGGTTCAGAAACTGGAGATACATGTAAGTGCCGACCTAATGGGTCGCTTTGCTTGAATGTAGACTTAACGTAATAAATTATTTTAACATCAAAATGAAAATAAACTCAGCTGGAACATTGCATCTTTCGGTCCTTAATTCACTTTATTAAGGTGGCTAAAACGACACTGGTCGGTGATGTTGTCACGGCATGGTAAAGGAATCTCAGTGGACCAGGCATTGTCATTTGCTCATCGCTGCTGTAATGGTGCTAAGAGAAAACTCCTGAGAAACTATGTCAAGGTTAAAGCTGTTAGAATACCTTATGATTCAATAATTCTCTGATGTTCTTCTAATAGGGATTTTTAGTTACAGTGGTAAATTAATATAAATTTGTAGAAATGATTTCTTATTCATAATTTTAAAAGTTAACTACTATCAAATGACAATACTAGACTGATCTCAGTTTAAATTGACCCAGAGAGGTAATTACCTGTAAATAAAAATAATTACAGAAATAATTTTTAGTGTTATTCTACTTTTTCACTTCAAAGCAAGTTACTCAAAACTTGCTCTTGCAAGGTTGGTTTGACGTTGCAGTCGTTTAACCCTTTAAGCCCCAGAGAAAAACTGTACTTTTCTAAAATGATAATACACCAGTAATATACCAGAGGAAAGGTCCTAAATCACCACAACAGACATACTAGATGTCACAAATTAAAATGAAGAGTCTCCAAAGTAAAAAAATGAAAATGTTAAAAAATACCTTGTTCCTTGTATATAATAAATTATATTGTATATACCCCTAAACAGTAGCTTAAATTGCAGCTCTGGGTGTGGAGCCTTTTAACAAGTATTTACTTGACTCTAAAATTGCAAAGCACAAAAGTTTAAAAAACTTGGGGGTGGTTAATCAAGTCTAATTCACGAGGGGGTATGATTTTATGCTTGCAACGTGAAGATCTCTCAAAGATCTTTCTGGTGTGCAAAGTTGAAATGAATAGGCCGAATATTAAGCTTACTATAACATTTTGTGCCATATGGTACTATCAGGACTTAAAGTCTTCTACTAAAGTAGTAGGTCTGCAACTAAATTGCCCTCTGTACATGTATTAATTTTTACTCAATTATAGTTATATAACCTACATTTATTTTCTACTATTTTCCTCCTCAATCAAATAGATTATCAAAATTTCTTAACATTTTACTCTTATCAGCTCTTATGAAATTCCTGTGTTGTGGTTTGTTTTTTCTGTTTGGTTTATTTTTTTTAATCCAGTTTAAATTTTTCAAACTGGGTTGATTTTTTTTGTCAACTATCTATAAAAAAGGGAAAATATCTCTTTACATTCCTTTATGTTTAATTTATTCATACATGAACTTTAATTTAATTACTAAGAAGCTAACCAATTCCAAATAAGTGATTAGACCTAATCACTAACCTGAGAGCTCAACCCAAACTACTAAGTCATATGCAAAGTTCCCAGCCTAACATCAGAGCTAGCCATTCTAAATAAGTGCTTAGGCCTAATCACTAACTTGAGTGCTTAACCCACATTACTAAGACACATGCTCACATTGTGCTCAAAATTGAAAATTAAACTGGTTTAAAAATTTCAACCCAGTTTGAAAAATGTGAACCAGTTTGAAAAATTTAAACTGGTTTAACAAAAATTGAACCAAAAATAAAATCAAACCACAGCACCTGAATTGTTCTCACTAGAGCAGAATAGGAGATCAAACTTGTGACATACTATGAACCAGTCCCTTTGTTCTCTCTCTTGTTTTAAGCTCATCTTGTTGGCTTTGCAGGATGTTCTGGAAGCTCAGTGTGGGATGGTTCAACACAGAAATCTTTTGTGGAACTCTTTTTTGATGCTTTTTAACTCCCTCAATGAACAACCGCGGGTGCGTAGATACTAACATGTAGTTTTCAGAGGTTTTCCCTTCAAATACCATTGGACTTTGCTAATTTGAACTATGTTGTATGTATTTCAAATTCTCCATATTTTAAACTCAAAACAATTTCCCATGGATTTGCCCTTCAGTCATTTACTACTGGCTGTGTCAAACTATTTTACATTTCCCCTGAGAGTTCAAATTAGCAGGGTTTAAATGCGGTAACGGAGAATATTGCTTGTCTGGCATTTGTTAGTGGTGTCAATAAATATGTCACCTGTTTTAACAGCATGAAACAGCAAACAGACATTTTCATGCATATATAAATTACGATAATCCTTTGGCGATGACCGGCCATGGAGTTGTTTGCTCACAGCTGTTAAAATTGCGGATACAACAGCTACACAAGTCATGTATTGGAGTGCCATCTTGGGCCTACTAATATTTAGATATTTAATAATTATTTTTTGGTGGGAGAACAAATTCAACACCCTTTTTGCTTCCAAGAGAATTGTCTTATTTGCATATTGGGTTGCATAGTACTGTATTTATTATTATTTTTTTATTTTGCAGCTCTATGAGGTCTTTTGTAAGTATGCAAAGGAGCACCCCAACCTTGGCATGACCCCAACAGAGTTTGCGGAATTCCTTTACAGAGAACAAGAGGCAAGTTGCATGTGATATTTTTTTTATTGTGTAATTGAAAAACATTCTAATGTTGCTGCATACATATATTATATGAATGCTACCACCTTTTTGCAACAGGCCAGTGCTGATGTTGTATTAAAATGTTTACATGGTACCAAGTAGGGGACTATTTCAAATCAGATTAATAATATCCCATGTATTCAAATCTCAATGCTATTTCCTCTGTTTTAGTCCCTTCAACCTTGGAGCTATGTTGGAATTTTAATAATAAAAATTATTGAAATCGATTATTACCGGTAGGCATGTAATAAATGTATTTCACATAAGAGTAGATTTTTGTGAAAAAATAAACCAAATTGAGAATGACCAAACATACAAAGGTACCTCAGGAATTTGATTTTCTGGCCAATGTTCAAAACATATCTCATTCAGTAACATTTATGAAACAAAAATGTGATATTTATTCTTTGGCCTTATCTTGTTCATTAGTTATCATTAGTCTTGATGATCAAAATGAACATGTGTGATCACTTATTAACCAAGCATATAATATGGTTCTTTCAGGAATCACTTAGTATACCAGCTTGTGCAAGGCTGATGTCAATCCATGACAAGTTTCACATGATGTACAAACAGAAATGTGCTGGAGACAACCCAGAGTCCTATAGATTGAGCAAATCGTTTTTGTCATATAATGGATTCCTGAGGTAACTTGAGTACTGAGACTCATTCTTTGTATTAATACACCTTGTGACAACGTAATATACAACTTACACTTCTAATAAAGGGTAGCTTAAACTTAAAACTTCAGAAGAGTCTTTGGTAATTTATACCTCCTGTAGGCAAATATCTCTCTGAATGTAAATTAAGAGACTATCTTATCTGACCCCCAAATTCCACACAGTGTATTTACCCACCCTCTGAAATCTTGTTTTGCACTATGCATGGCCCTGTTTACTTCACAGATTAAATGTTCTCCACTGTCATGATGCACTCTTTGTAAAGTCTTGTAACTGGCTCTGCTTTCTTTGCTGACTGGCAGTGAGTCATTGGTTATCATGGATTTATAGATAACTCAGTTTCTTTATAATTATTGCAGTTATCTTCGTAGTAAAGATAACTCCCCTGTTAATCCAGAGCACAGGACTGTTTACCAGGTGGGCACATCTAAATATATGGCCAATTACTTGTCTTCTTGGCAATTCATTTTGCTTTGTGCAAAATTGTACAATGTAGTTGTTTTCTGACTTTGAGATTACAATTCTGTTGTCTTTCTGCTTCAGGAAATGGATCATCCATTGACTGATTATTTCATCAACTCGTCCCACAACACATATCTAACTGGACGGCAGTTGAAAGGCAAATCCAGTCTTGAGGCATACGTGAGAGCTCTGCTTCAGGGCTGTCGCTGTGTCGAACTTGATTGCTGGGATGGACCAGGTAGATGAGATTTTATGCACTTGTGAACTCCCTGACAGGGTAATATTTAAAACCTTTTATTAGCTCAAGGTTGTGATGTTCTGTGTGTCATGAAGGAGAACTAAAAAAGATCATTATTGTTCCACCTAGCCTGACACAAATCATGTAGTCTTTTGTACCTTTTGTATATCATTAATCTGGTTGAAAGTCATGAAAATGTCATTATGAATGTTGAACTGTGTGCATGTGTAAAGGACAGCTTGTATGTGGGGCTAGTTGTCTTTTTAAGACCAATTTTGTCAGCCCATTCAGCACCATATGGATACATGTTACCTCACAGTACTGTTCTTTTTGTAACATGCCCTTGCGTTTGATAGATTTTGATAGGTATCTGTGTAATGTTTTCCATGTTCTTATGAAAATGAGAAATGTGAAATAAAAACTGTTAGCTAGGATCAGCCTCTTTTCGTCATCTTTGTTTCCAGATGAGCCTGTCATCACTCATGGACTGACACTGACTTCAAAAGTCAGGTTTAGAGATGTGGTGCAAGTTATTAAGGTAATAAAATTTATTAGTTTTTCTTTTATTCCAAAGGATCTTAGTCTTGGAAAAACTTAATTCCTGTTTGCTGTTAAGTTGCTTTAAAATAATAGCTTTAGCTAATATATAAAGTGAAAGTGTTGTGCAAACAGAGACAATAAAAAAATACTTTATAATAAGCTGACATGCCAATTTCGTATCAAGGCTAAAACAAAGCTTTTGTAGAAGGAGATTGTCAATTGGTTGTTCCAAAATTCAGCAGGGAACTGGGGCGAGTTTCAAAACAAATCAATAAACTGACACCACCACATGAAAGTTCATGTTGAGATTGGTCATTTGACCAAGTATAATGCTTTTAGGGTGAACAGTCCAGTCTGGGGCTGATTTAAGTGCCCTGCTGTGAATGAATGCTGCATTTATTCATGGGCAACACTCTTTAATATTTTCCCCCTTATAAATGCTGGCCTTAATTGGAGGCAGGGCTTTTTTTTTCATCCTGTAAATAATTTGATCTACATTACTTTGTGCTTTCTTTCAGGAGTACGCATTTGAGGCTTCAGAGTTTCCGTTGATCTTGTCCCTGGAAAACCACTGCAATGAACAGCAACAAGTAGGTCCACAGAATTGCACAGGGGGCTTTACCCTTTTTTCAAAATAATATTCCACATTGATGCAAATGAAGTTTTTAAATGCCAACAGTCTGTTTGGTGGCTGATAGAAGAATCTGACAGTCCAATAGTAGCCTTGGTTACATTTGTACATTTTGAACATAAATCATGAGTGGTGGATGAGGGGAGAGTCTAACTTTCCCCATCTTCTTCTCCTTCTTCCTCCCCTTAAAACACCTGCTCGGCAGTTTTTTGTCCCCTTCACTAACAACTGCTATCAACTTTCACTTTAATAGTTAGCATGTATGTTCATGGGAAAGTCATCTGGTGTTGGTCCCTACATACCATTTTTCAGTCATTTTATTGTAGT
Organism: Catalaphyllia jardinei; assembly: GCA_022496165.2. Taxonomy (NCBI): domain Eukaryota; kingdom Metazoa; phylum Cnidaria; class Anthozoa; order Scleractinia; family Caryophylliidae; genus Catalaphyllia; species Catalaphyllia jardinei. The sequence goes on along the minus strand of JAEMPF020009105.1, from coordinate 11,786 downwards.
ATCTAGTCTGTCTTTTTAAGCTAGAACCTTTTGAGATGGACAGCTGGAGCTAGTCCTGATGGTGTCTGTCTCACTGACAACTGGCTTTACTGACAACTGAATATACATGTGATACCCCAGCTGTTGAGACAAATGTTTATGCTATTTATGCTCTCCTTAAGATTATCTCTAGAAGCATGCTGGTCGGATGGAACAACAACCAAAAGCCAAAAATAACTGTTGAATAATCTTACTCCAACACACAGCTTGAATACTAGCCTAAAACTCAAATACAACTTGAATAGAACTCACGCTATTTACACAGTTCCCTCGATAACACAAGTCAATGAATAATTATGCTAAATACACAATTCTCATGAAATTATTAGACTTTCGAACATTTGGAACATTCCGGAATGTAAACAATGTCTTTCGAACACGTGCTGTAGTCATTTTGTAGCTAAGGTACAATAATGCATGTAAACTGGGAAACTGGCACTTGTCTTTCCAAAATGCAAAATACAGTTCCCTGGGAACCAATTTGGTTGTTTAGATATTATGCATTGCAGCTAGCTTTTAACATATAAACTTTTCATGTAGAATACTTTATTCTCTATGGCAAATCATATTCATTTTAAAGTAATTTGTTAAAAGAACAGTTGAACCTTGCCTAATCACAAGTTTAATCAATTATCAGGCAATCATGGCGGACATATTCGTCAAAGAGCTTGGAGACATGCTTGCTACAAATAACCTTTCTGACGAGCTTGGTATCCAGACCCTTCCTTCTCCCAAAGATCTGAGGAGAAAAATTTTACTCAAAGGCAAAATTAAAGTAAAGAAAAAGGTAATAATTTGAACTTTTATATCCATTTGAAATGACACTCTGTAATTATAGTAATTGGACCAAGTGCAGTATAATTCAGGCAGCAATTGCACAAGTAATTTTTAAAATCTGATGAGTACAAAGCATGAGTGAGGCCAATTTGAAATACATGTATTAAGCACAATTAGTCACTGAATTGTACGACATGACGTCCAATTACTAATTAATCAAACTATAACAAGTTTTGAAACTGATAGTCTTCTGAGAATTTCATTTGAGTGAAAGAGGCAGTAGCACTTTCCATAAGCTTTAACCCATAGACTCCTGTGCCGTCCATAACCGGCCATGACAAGCCTTGGCCTTTTTTCCACTTCTGACATCATCACTTTTGACCAAAATTGGCACTATCTATGCTCAATGTCTTCAGGAGGAAAAGGTCTTTCCAGTGTGCCCAGATCAGAGTGATCGGCCTAATGGATCCTGAGATGTGTACAAAAATGCTCAAAGAGATAAGTGAAAAACTCAGAGCAAAATTTCTTGCCACTACACCTGGCTGCTCCATGGTGAAAATTGGCCGCCTCGATGATGGTCAATCACTGCAGCAAAAAGAAAAGAAAAGGAGAAAAAGGAAAGGGAAAAAAAGATAAAAAAGCCTAAAGATTTTGATTTCTGCGCACGCCCAAGCTAAAATGTCATAAAGCGTGATTCTAGTAGCAAGAAGGGCTAGCTGTCGTGTTGCAATGCATTTTCAACCAGATTAAAGCTAATTTGACCGAGATCCAGCCTCAAAAGCACCAAAATGTCCAAAAAACACATTTTTGGCAAAAAGCTCCAGGAGTCAATGGGTTAAAACTGTAGGAAAAATTGAAAATAATTGATGTGCAAATCATGTGGGTATCAAATTATAGGTTTCCGCTAACAAAAAGTTGTAATTGGATACCTGTTATTGGACACCCATGTGATTATGCACCAATTACACTACAAACAGGTAGGCAGCAAACCAATCACAATCAAGAATTTTGTTATGGATTTTGTCATTGTTTAGTACCTAAGATGAGTAAATTGTACTTGCACACAGTAACTTCAGTAGTGGAGAGGAATTTAAAATGTGCAAAATGTGAAACCTTGCACCATGTGAATGAGCATTTTATTTTATTTTTTTTTGTCAATTTGTGAGATATTTTGGGAAGAGATAGTAGTAAGTATAATAAATGATGTTCTTATTTTTCAACTTTACAGCATAAGTTATCAACTTCCATCTGGCCTGGAGTGACTGTCAACCCTATATCAGTAAGTTCTTCCATCACTGAGTCAAAAACTTGTTCGGTGAATGGAGACTGCAGGTCATATCAGTATAGACACTGTCAAAGGGAACCTGGGTAATATATTTCAGTTCTGGTGGGATATTACTCCTGTACGGCTATTGTTATGAAAAAGCCAGAGTTTGTGTTATAAGAAAAGTGCCCTCAACTTTTGCAGCAGAAAATCAAGAACTCTCTATTAGAGGTTTTGTATGCAAATCTTGATTGATTTTACTTTGAATGGGACTTGCTGCTTGACCTCTTATAGTTCAATGTGAACGAATTGCCAATACAAATTATGTAGTATTACATGTACACCAATTTAGCCATCTACCGCAGCAACTTAAATTTATGTATAATTTGTGTTTTTGCCTCAAGACTTTTAAGCTTATTGGTTTACTTCAAATAGGGTTTCTCCCCAAGGCTAAAGAAGACCAGTAAAGTGCTTGTGTCTAGTCAGGTAAGCCAAATTGTTAGATATGTTAAGTCGATTGATTGGTTGGTTGGTTGGTTGGTTGATTGGTTGATAGATAGACAGACAGATAGACAGACAGACAGACAGACAGACAGACAGACAGACAGACAGACAGACAGACAGACAGACAGACAGACAGACAGACTGACTGACTGACTGATTGATTGATTGATTGATTGATCAATTTCAAGGTTGGTTGACTGATTGGCTGACTTATAATGGCTCTCTACTAAGTAGAGGACAAACTGCAAACTGTGTGTGAAACAAATACAACAGTACCTTAGTTTGGTCTTTTCATCAGTATCTTGAGCACCAAAGTGTAGTACTGAGTTCTTTGCACTTATTGTATTTGCTTAAACTGTTTGCATTGTACCAAACCGTGATCCAGAAGCCAATCTGACTGAATTTTAGTTGGGAGAAAATCTTCAAGCTTTAGGTCTTTTATTAGCTAAGGTTACAATGTGTGGCATTGTTGTTTCGCTGCAAGCACAACTTAATAAATAACATATTTTATCATACAGGGACTAAAATGTTTTTTTTTTTGTTATTGTAAAATTTAGTTCAGCACTGGTTACCCTGTAAGTCAATGATATTTCTCTTCTAATTCTGCTGATCATGAACCACCACAACTTTCTGTTGTATGATTGAGGGAATATGCTTGCCCTTATTGTAGAGTAATCAGTTGTTGTCAATCCTGTCACATCATTCAGAACAATCAAACCTGTCCAGTTTAGTTAAGCCAAGTGTGTCATTTGGAGAATAAAAGACATCCTGCAGTAACCAGAATTTTTCTCAGGGTTTAAATGATGTTTGCTTAATTGTTGTTGTAGCAGAAATGTGTTTGGTTGCAATGAAACTCGTTAATAAGACAACCTTTGGGTTATGAAATTGTGATGGTTTTAAAGGGTATCTCAGAAGATAAAAATGATGGACTATATCTGTTCTTCAAGTCAAAAGAAGTTGGTGCAATAACAAGCACATTTTAATGCACCTAACCCCAAAATATTTTTTTCTCTTAAATAAATCTTTGCACCTGTTTGAAACGCATTGCATGGTTTTGTCCCTTTTTAACGCTAATCTTGACTTTTCTTACAGACTGTATAAGTTACAAAATTTTGGCCATCATCTGTTCCATGACCAAGCAAGTAAGGGGTATGGGTCTATTCCTGGTTTGATGTCACAAACTTATTTGCATGCATGTTTACAAAGATGTACGACGATGCAAATCAGTCTGTGACATCAAACCACGAATTGACCCGTGCCCCTTACTAGCTCGGTTGAGCTTACAAAGTGTCAAGATTTAGTTCAAAAAGGTGCAGTGCGTTTCGAACAGATGCAAAGATTTATTTAAATGAAAAAGGTATTTCGGGGTTAGGAGCACAAATCACAGCAGTGGAGGATCTACTGGAGCGACCTGAGGGGCCCAGCCCCTTCTTATTTTGGGTAAAACAAGAGAAAGACTTAGAAGGAAGAAGAGTCGGCAAGGCAAGCAAAAGAAAACCATTCCCCCCCCCCCCCCTTAGCTCAAGGTTTGGATCCACCACTACATAGTGTGAAAAAAGTTTATACACCAAATCAATGAATGCAGCAGAGTGATCATTGCAAATTTTCATTTTTGATTTCATTCCATAGTCTGAAGCAGTATTAGCAAGATCAGAATCATCTCACTCTCTTGGCCCTAGAATAAGATCAGTAACAACCACAACATTAGATGACAAGGTGGGTGATAATGTACCTTATGTCAGGAGATTAAAGCTGAAGGAAACTACTAAAGCATGATTGTATTTTTTATGTAAAAATACTTAGTTTTCAGCTCTGAAGTTATGGTATTTATTTTTATTACGTTATATTTAAAAAACGAGCAGGAGTGTTTTATCGGGTTTAAAACCATGAGGCGCAAGACCTGATAAAACATGTGCTGCGAGTTTTTTGGACGGCTTCAAAAACATTCCTGAAAAAGCGTGTGTCTTGGGAGTCCGAACAAAGGTTCAAATTGTGAGGGGAAGATATTAGCATACAAGAGAAACAAGCTATGCCTTATCAGTATTCTTTATATAAAGAATACTAATGAGGAGTGTTTTATCGGATATAAAGCTCATGCACGTGACGCTTTATCGGTGTTTTGATAGGCTGTTAGGCTCACGAATTATTAATGAGTTTTTGAAGTCCATTTAGCTTTCTTGGTTAGTTTTTACCTTGCTAATGAGCATGTGGTGTTGGAAATCATACATAAACGTGAGATTATGCTGCAGTTAAAAGGAGGCACAGTGGCCTCATGGTTAGGGTGTTTGTATCTGGATCAAGCAGTCCAGACTCGAGCCCTGACTGGGTCCTGACTGGGGATATTTTGTTGTGTTCTTAGACAAGACACTTTACTTGTACAATGCTTCTCTCCACCCATGTGTACAAAAAGATATCTGTGAACTTACTTCTAGTGGCTTCATGCTACAGAAACCGAGATAAGCTCCAGCCTGATGGGCCACTTGGCTCATATACAGACATTACTGTACCTTTCTACCTTTATATAATTATCGTTGTACATTTTTGTATGCTGAAAATGCAAGCCTGATGCATCATTAAGTATAATACCTACTCCTTTTCTTCTCTTCTAGTGTTTTTTCATTTTTTATATTTTCTGGCCCAGTATCTTAAGTTTGTACTTGAACTTTCCATTCATTTTTGCCCTTTGAGGTTTTTTTGAGTAGTTTTGTTCACATCGTTCTTTATCTCACTTTTGTTTTCAATTGGTAATTGATGTTATACATACCTCTTGCTCCTCTTCTTACAGGGATCAACAAGCGAAGAACCATACAATATAGTAAGTCTTAACATAGTGTCACTGTTGCCATGTAATGGTAGATTAAAGTGCTATACCTGGCGCAAATTGTCCGTAGAATTTTTCATAGCGTTCTACAGCGCTACGCTTCATATTTCTTTCTTTGCTTTTTATTCGCCTTATTCTAAAACCTACTAGTCACCATAGAGCTGTAGAGCAGTAGATTCTTCTACCTGTGTATTTATTATATACCTTTTGTATTCTCCTTATTTGAAAAGGTAACTGTCACCGTAGAGCTGTAGAGCCATAGAAACATAGTGCAGTATGCTATCATTGTTTAAATGATTTAAGGCTACAAGTATGTGTAAAATAATAATTTTGTGTTCATTATATATTTTTTAATTAATGCATTTAGACGTTTCTTGTAACGTCCGTTTACAGCATGTTTCAGCAGTTATTCACTTCCATGGGAAGTTAAACTCAGGCACGCTTATGTGCTATATATGCTGTTCAATGTTAGTTGTAATCATTCCCTGAAGAAGTCTCAGATAGAGACGAAACGCGTCGGAAATAAACGAAAAAGCTTACAACTACAAGAAGTCTTTCCTTGTGCTGCTCACTAGTCTTCGTTAAAAATTAAACAAGCACTTAAAGGCTAAACTAAAAAATCTTGCAAATGGGAAGGTGTCAGCGTATGGACGTAGAACTCTACAAAAACTTCTATGCAAAAAAGACTGTCCAAATTCGGGCCACATTTGTAGAGTGCTTGACAAAATCATTATGGTTTTTTGGCCTAAAATGTTATTTCTGATAGAACAAAATAACCCTAAACAAACTTTTATGAGCTATGATTTCAAATGTTTACTCTGGGCAGGTTTTTTAAGTAATACGTTCTTACTAAAACATTTAGTTATAAAAATGAGAGATAAAAATAAGTAGATGTTTCGACTGCTCCACGGTCGTTTTCAAGGTAGAGTTCATGGATAAAGATTCCGCAATACAATTTCTGAAACAATGGGATGAAGGTAAAAGTTAAGTATTTACATACGAACAATAAACATACCAGAATGCAAAAATAAAGTGTAAATAAGAGGTGAACAGAATGAAAACTATTGAAAGTGTTAGCAAACAGCTTTGCGTGGATAGAATAACTCTGTTTGTTTAATTTTGGCTTAAAGTCCCGAATAAAAAACATTTCAGAAATCTAATAATCGAACTTGTTCGAGCACTTCCTCAGGACCCTAAAGCTCTTTGCAACTTCACATGGCTTGTTTCCATGCTCTTCTCTCACATCGTTGCCGATTACCGATTGTTTGTGTTCCTCCACATGTTGATGTAGCTGTCGGTTTGTAAAGCCGACATAATCTGTATCACACAGATCACACTTAAGAAATATAGAACGTTTTGCTGGTTGACAATTGGAGGTTTAGGTTCCTTAGCTTAAGCTCATCTTTGATCTTGTGACGTAAAGATAGGATGTACTTCACTATTTACCTCTTTTTATCGTTCATTTTTATAACTAAAGGTTTTTTAGAGCTTCCAGACGGCGTTTTGTTTAAAATTTATATTATCATATCAATTTGTATTTTTTGTCACAATTTCCAAGTAGGTGCTTTAATTTGTACCATTTTAAGAAGCACCAAGTCACACCCAAAATATTCTGAAGGTGGCATCATGTTTATATTAGTGATTTTGTGGTTCCACAGGTTCCATTGGAGGATGCCATGGGCAAGCTAATAGTGTATTGTCGTGCAGTGCCTTACAAAAAGAATGAAGTCTCCGAGGACTGCTGTGAGATGTACTCCTTTAATGATGGTGCTGCACAAGATTCTATTTCAGCTCACCCAAGAGGTATGGGGAACAGATAAGATTACACTGAATAGTGCATATCAATAGGCAGATTCAGCAAACATGTGTACGTCATTGTTTCCACCCAATTCAGATCACAGGATGATACATTTGGAAGGTTACTATTGTGCAGTTTGTCACATGCAAGTGATTGCATGGGAGTATATCGCAACAGAACAACTCACCGACAGTACCTTCCTAAATGACTCACCATGTGATCTGAATTAGTGAGGTGCAACAAGGAAGTAACATGTTTACCAAATCCGTCAAACTTGCCTTCTTGGTAAAATAATACACAAATAAGTTTATTCTAGAAACCTTCAAAACCTTCTTAAATATTTGCTAAGTTGCTACCAAACACAAGCTGCAAAGATCTTATCTTAAGCAGAGTAATTTTCTTGATGCATTAATTATTATATTATCATTATATCAAATTTGCAGTTCAGTGTTTTATGTCTTAAAGAGCATAAACAGTGAGAATTTGAAGCTAACAATTATTTGAGTATTAATGGCATAAAGTTAATCTAACATCAGATGCCATTGTTTTGCTTTGTAGTAATTTCGTCTTTGGCTAACAAACACATTGTGAGGACCTATCCCAAGGGTTCAAGAGTGGACTCCTCAAATTATAATCCGCAGGTCATGTGGAATGCCGGAATTCAGATGGTGGCCATTAACTTTCAAAAGCCAGGTGACATAGACATAATATTTTCTTTATTTCAAGATTGGTGCAATTTCTCCTATGATCATTATGATTATCATTATCATTATCATTGTCGTTGTCATTTTCATCATTGTTATTATCATTATCATGGTCATTATCGTTATTGTTATTGTTAACATTATCATTGTCATTGTCATTATTATTGTCTCAATAACATTCTATGTTGTCAGGTAAATGGAAAATTGAAGAAGAATCTGTTTTTTTCACCAAGTCTGTTCAATTAGCTGTTGTCTTGTCCTGTTTGTTAAGTGGAATTTCCCACTGATCGATCATTGTTGCGAGCAAAAGAGGAAATTATTTGGTCAATGATTCATTCAATCTGATTACTATGATGTTTCCCTTGTCAGTTGCCAAGGTACTGCTAAACATAAGAGTCATCAGTGGTCCTGCACACCTGGTCTATTTAAAAGCATGCATTCTTTATTAACCCGTCAATATCCTTTTACAGATACTGGCATGCACCTGAATCAAGGAAAGTTTAGAAAAAACGGAGGTTGTGGTTATATTCTGAAACCAAACTCTCTGAGAGACAGAGGTAAGGGGGAATGACAATGGGTAAAAAAACCTTCAAGCATCTTTGTGCAGTGTGATCAACATTATATTTTGCTTCTTATGAAAAAGTTGTTCGTCTTTAATTTTTGCTACAGACTATTAGAGCATTTGATGTGTGTTCCTGCTGCAGCTGCTTTATGGAGTGCTGCAATCTCAACACTTGAAAAATGATGGTGTCCTTGGCTTGTTGTTTTGGTTGTGGGAGGTAGAGTAATGGTTAGGACAATGGGCTCAGAATCAAAGACGAATATAAAGGCAGAAACCGACACAACATAGAATGGTTTCTTCTAAGGTGTACTATATTTCGACTGGCCACGCTAGCCTTCCTCAGGTACAATAAGTCTGGGTCCAAGTCTGGCCAGTGTCGCTCTGTTTAGTTTTTTCACAAGACACCTTTTCTCTGAAACCTGGAATTATGAATGGGTAACAACAAATACATTGCTAGTACAAGCAGTACTGATTCATCGTTGTGCAACCTGATCTGTATCTGATCCAGGGGGGGGGGGGGGGGGTGGGGTAGTACTCTTAGTTACTGGGTGGTGTAGTGCATGGGGTCAATGTTAAGTTGGTGGACTCTGGATCAAGTGGCCCAGGCCCATTGCTACCCAGGGTCATTGTGTTGTGTTCTTAGGCAAGACTCCGTTATCTCAGAGTGGCTCTCCCAATTCAGATGTATAAATGGGTATTAGCAATTATGACGGTGGAAAGGGGGGATAACCTTGCACTGGAGTAGCATCCCAGGGGAGGTAGGGTGAGCATTGCTTCCTTTGCTGGCAGTTTTTTAAGCCTTGGCCAAACGGAGTCGCAAGTAGACTCAAGTTGAAAACTTGGGCCTACTTGCGACTCCGTTTGGCCAGGGCTTGCATGCACTTGCATTGACTTGTGATGAATTGCGCTCACTTTGGAGGATAGAGGATAGAGAGAAGTCTGCCTAGAAATATATTTTTTGTGACTTGTGGGTCTGTTTGGCCACCCAACGCAAGTCTCTATGCAAGTTTAACTTGCGTCCACTTGCGACTACTTGCCTGTCCGTTTGGCCAGGGCTTTACACCATGGGATTTCAAGAATGTACTTAAATGCAGGGCCAGAAAGAATTATGACCGAGGCAATGTTTATTGCTATTTGCTAACAGTGTTTTACTTTCCCTTTTAAAAAATAAACCAAAGCAACAAAGACTAAAGAAATGACTGACACAAGTGCCTCAGTTTGCTTGTTATCCACGGCCCTGAAATGTGATTGATTTTGACCAGATGAACTATTTACTCTTGACAGAAAAGTCGAATTACCACCCAATGATTAAGGAAAGCCCCAAGAATGGAAAATCCTGCTACTTCACAATTGAGGTAAGGTGTAGATTGTTTTATCAACAGATTGAAAGTATCATCTAGGTATTAGTGTCTTAGATAAAGGCTAATTTATTTCTGTAAAGAAGGGAGCTTGTTTTGAAACCTTTTGATTGGGGAAGGAGCAATATTATCAGAGAGCAGGGGGCTTGTTTAAATTTATAAATCAGAAATAGGAGACTGTTTCGAGTGTATTGTGTTTGATAAAATGTTTTCCTCTACGTGCAAGTACTAGAGTATACCTGTATTTGTAGTTGTTGTCAGGGCAGTATTTACATGCCGACGAAGACTCTCAACTTGCAATTCGTGTTGATGTGGAAACAGTTGGAGTGGCAGAAGACTGTGCAGTGCTCAACACTGAGGTATGAGTGTTAATGTTTTTATGTAATTGGTATACTTTTCGTCTGACGTCTTCATCGAAACTCATCAAATTCAGAATTGGGTGGGGAGGCTCCACCACCTGGTCTAACCCCTTACCCTTTTGTATATCAGTTTGACAGAAAAGCTGGCCCTTTCTCGTACCTGCTTGAGATCACTGCATCCCTTTTCTAAACCCTTGGATTTAAGATGAGAATAATATTATGGAAAAATATCAAGCATTGCCCCAGGAGATGTTAGCCAAAAAACAACGTTACTATTAGTTATTCAGTTCATGTTCACATTGTACCTTGAATGACAGATCTCCCTGCCCTTTCATATATCTCACCTTGTGACATCCCTGCCCTTTGATATACGTAAAGCCTAAACAAGGTGCACCTTTTGGGTGGAGCCTCCCCTTGTAGGCTATTATAAGAAGTAACCCCCCCCCCCCCCACGGGTCTTCAGGAATGTTACAATTTAGTGAACTTGGGAATGCTTTCCGTTGTACCAAAAATTTCTGTTCAAAATGGTAGTAAATGGTACAGAGATTTCCTTGGAGAGTTTCTGGAAAATCCGATATGCAAACCATTCAACCAAAAATTTCTGGGATGAAAGTCAAATGAAACAGCGTTCCTTTCGAAAGATTCTCGAAAATGTGAGTATAGTTCCCGAGGATGATGCTGTTCTATTCACCATTGAAAATGTAAACCCGAATTTTTGGTTGAAAAAAAACGACCTGGTCGTGGTAAAATTGTCTTTCATTCCTTTGAAATGCTTATTTTGTGGAGACATTTTGCACACTGTACCGGGTCTATAATTGTGTTTTTCTTGTATTGAATATCTTTGCTTTTGATGCAACTACTTGAAAGTACATGTAGCAATAACAATGCCTTACCTCTCATACTTTGTGAGGAGTTGGTTTGCACATTTGACACTTAAACTACCGGACTTTGTTTTATAAGTGTTGTCTCCAGTTTGGAAAGTTAACAAGCAGTCCTCTAATGGACAATAAAATAGGCATTTTTAATCTTTAAGGTGCCCGTAGGCTTGTAGCTTACACTTTTGTCTTTTTCACTCTATCATTAGCCTACATTAGACAAGTTAAATCCCCAATTTGAGAATGCCAAGCATCTTTTTAAAATCATCATGCCAGAACTGGTGAGTACAGAAACATATCTAGTTCTCTGCACGCATTGCAAGCCTATGGCGCGAGATTTTGTTTGAAACACGGTCGATCAGAGGGTATTAAGAAATGGTAGACCATTCTACAAGACACGAACTGTGCGTGCATGTCCTTGCACATAACTCTTCATAATTGATATGGTTCTTATGGATAGCTATATCAGATTGTGTGTACTAAACGCATCCGCGGTTGAGTGTTAAGTGTCGAGTGATACCCTTGATTGACATCTCGGTCAACGCTTGATTGACATCTCAGTTGACGATCATTCAAGAGTTGATTGATTTTTGCAGATATGCCATTGATTGACGATTGCTACATATGAGTCAGTCGACACTCTCCCAACTATAGACCGACCGTTGATCGAGTGTCGATTGAGTGTTAAGTGAGATGTCGATTGAGTGTCGGTTGAGTGTCAATTG
>JAEMPF020009104.1:33127-35352 GCA_022496165.2 Catalaphyllia jardinei | reverse complement strand
CGTACGAACAATTCAGACGAGAAGACACAGTGGAGGAGATGAAGGGGAAGTGTCGACGTACTATCAAACAAACTGAACATATGATGATAGAACTTGACAGTTTTTTATTTGGAAATTCTAATATGAATTTAGCTTGAAAAGCAAGTGAAGTTTTGTAATGAAACAAAACGGCTCTTTTAAGAGCCACCACATGTCATAAAAGCAATGATCAACGGTAAGACACATATCGAGGGATACGCGGTACACCTATTCGTTTATGGAACAAAGCTAGCGGCATTTTAAATAGCTTATAGGAACATTAAAGCTACGGAAAAGTTGATGTTGAATAGTTTCTGGGGCAAGTTTGGCGAAAATCTTCACAAGAAAACCACGGAAGCAGCCACCACACCAGCTCATCTCTTTGCCCTAGTGTCAGACACCTTCACAGACATCCACACGGTCCGCATTTGTTCACAAGATTCTTTGGAAGTGGTCTATTCGAATTTGAGGGAAAACCAGCGCGACAACGGACGTGTCAACGTTTTCATTGCTGCCTTCACAACCTGTTGGGCCCGCTTAAAGTTGTACTCCTATTTAGAACTGCTACAACAGCAGGTACTGTACTTCGACACTGATTCCGTCATTTTGTCTTGGAAGCCTGGTCAACCCGATATTCCTCTGGGAGACTTTTTGGGTGAAATGACCAACGAATTGGATGATGGAGATTACATCATCGAGTTCACCTCAGCAGGACTAAAGAATTATGGATATAAGACCAAAAACGGCAAAGTGTGCTGCAAAGTGCGAGGGTTCACCCTCAATGTTCGTGGTCAACAATAACTTAACTACCACATCATGCGCCAGAATCTTCTGGAGGAGTTGACGGATCCTCTTGACGAACGCAGAAACATCGACATCATCAATCCCAATTTCTTCACAAAACATCCGGCCACCAAACAGCTCAAAGTGGCTCCACGCACCAAACGATATGGATTGGTGTATGACAAACGTGTGGTCGATCCGGACGCCTTCAAGTCCTATCTTTATGAATACACACCATCTGGGTTCAATGAAGTGGACATGGAAATTGCTCAAACCTTATTAAGTGATTCTAGTAGGTGCCGTCTCGGATTATCATGATCAGTTCTCTGAATTACTCAGCGTTAGATAGCCCTTTTCGTATACACTCCGGCTACTCGTGCTGAGTTTGCCGAAGGATGGATGTTTCGAACGTTTTCTCCTTCCGTATTAGGTCAGGAATCTTGTAACGCAAACTGTTCCACGAAAATACGGACGGGTATTGTCTGAGGAAAGTGTTTAATTATGACATTCAAAACCAGGTTAGCGATTATTAAATTTAATGGTAACTTTAGTTATACTCGAGGAATCCCGTATGAAAAGCAGATACAAGTGGCTGTACAGTCCCTTCTTATTGTGTGACATGTGCGTGCGTGAGTTGGGACGGTGTAGTGTGCAGAGAGTACGTAAATTAATCTGGCTCAAAGAAACGGCACTTACTAGAATCGCTTAATTTTTCTAAAGGTAAATACGATAATTTGGATAAGGAAGAATCAGCAATTACAAAGAAATTCAATGAAATCTCCCGTACGAATAGTGAATACCAGTCGCCCTACGGGTGCTGTAGGAAATTTAATATAGCCAGTACGCTAAGATAATTAAACGATTAAATCTTTTTCAACGCTGATGAATGTGGTACAGTTGGGTACACAATTCATGATATGAGATCCTACATACCTCTTAATCGCTTTATTCTTGTTAAATCAGTTCAGAATTTTCTTCCACGGCGGGCGCCTTTGCACCTTTGGACTTTGACCTACTTGTTCGTTTCTGTAATTTTCCATGACTTCTGTATTACCATCCGACAAGTCCACTAACTGCGTTTCGTTTTGCTTCGCCTCACGAGTGCTTTGATCGATCAGTTTGCTACTGATGCTTCCAGTAGTTTTGTCCGAGATTACGTTTGATTCAAAGATATGAGTGCTCTCAGGTTTGCTCAAAGTTTCGCTCGTGCAATTCACCCGCAAAAGGCTCACTATTTGTCCCGCGTGAGCTTGGAGGATCGACAAGTAAACGTCTGGAGGAGTGAAAGACACCTCGCATTCAATGATCAGAATCACACCTTCAGTCTTTCAACCAGTGTTGACTCGGTTACATGTGCATGTGCCTCCGGCATTGTTTGGGAAAAACGATTTCAAATCGTTTTTGCCGTCGACATATCGATTCGT
>JAEMPF020009104.1:627-28127 GCA_022496165.2 Catalaphyllia jardinei | reverse complement strand
ACCCTATGCAAAAATGGCTGCCTTTATATTCATCTTTTGTTCTTATTTAAAATAGTCTCACTAACCTTGTTTTTGAGATAAAAAATTATTGTAAAGAATTTGTTATCCTGAACAAGGTTAGTGAGGCTATTTTGAATACGAACAAAAAAATAATTTAAAGGTAGCAATTTTTGCATAGGGTCTATAGTGAGTGCAGACATTTACACATCTTTTATTTATTAAATAGAGATCTCTCCACCCATTTCATTATTTCATTCTTTCTTGATGAGATGGAAAGTGGATGTCATTTAAACATTGATCAAGTAATAAACAAAGCTCCTGTTGCTACAGAGCTACATTGTATCCCCACCAGATTAATAGAAGATGAGGTGTTCAAAAAGAAATCTTTGGACTTTGGTATAGAACATTGTGTGATGTTTGATAGAGAAAAAATTACTAGGTAAATCATAGTTTGAAAAAAATTCAATTACAATATTCTATTTATATTGAAGATGAAACAACAAACACATGAAAAATTAAATGTTTGGAGAACTCGGAAAAAACCCGAGCCCCAGATGGGATTTGAACCCACGACCCTCCGTGATCTAGTCGGATGCTCTAACCACTGAGCTACTTGAGACTCTATGGCGATTAAGGGTCAATTTATGGGTCTAGACTGGAACCGCATCAAGCGGCTACACAGCCAAGTAATGACTAGCACACATGAACTCACTAACAGCATCACGCTGTCACATTAAAGCATATCAAGATACAGCCAACCTACCTCCAAAGTGAGTATATTAAAGATGAAACAGCAAACACATGATAAATTAAATGTTTGGAGAACTCGGAAAAAAAATCCGAGCCCCAGATGGGATTTCAACCCACGACCCTCCGTGATCTAGTCGGATGCTCTAACTACTGAGCTACTGGAGACTCTATGGCGAGCAAGGGTACCCTTGCTCGCCATAGAGTCTCGCTCGCACCCTTGCTCGCCATAGAGTCTCCAGTAGCTCAGTGGTTAGAGCATCCGACTAGATCACGGAGGGTCGTGGGTTCAAATCCATCTGCGGCTCGGATTTTTTCCGAGTTCTCCAAACATTTAATATTCTATTTAACATTATTATTATTGGATTGTGAGCTTAATTCCCATCAGGTGAAAATACAGTTCATACAGCCTCAAACTATCACCTCAAAGAAGTCTTGAAACCATAGTCAAATTTAACCTGTAGAAAAGAGGTAATTTCTTTGCATATTTTAGGTGAACAGGGGCAGATCCAGGATTTTTCTTGGGAGGGAGTGCACCTCTAAGGAATGACGTCACTGACCGGTGAGATAAACAAATTTTAAAAGCGGATATAAAGAAGAAAGCTTCATCTCGCGGGGGGGGGAGGTGCACACCCACTGCACCCTCCCCCTAGATCCGTCCCTGACTTATTATTCACTTTATAGTACAGGGTACTCCCAGAAAAATTTGGTGGGGGAGTGCAGCCTGCTTCCCAAAACCCTTAGCGTATTTATAACCAAAATCTGTGATTTTCCCTACCCTATTTAAATTATGGCCTGACCAAACATTTTATACTCTATTGCGACTGTTGTGGTTGACACAGCTACCTAAACGTAAGTTTTGAAGGCCTTTTAATTATGGCCTTATCAATAATGATGAAAAAAGTAGCTTCTTTTAAGTACAAAACCCATACCCTATTTAAGACCAAAATGGCCAAATCGATATGCTATTTATTGCCAAAATGGCTGATTAACCAAACCCTTTGGGTCACACATACCTACATAGTTCATATAAGGGAGTCCCCCCCCCTTCCAGAGTTATAGTGGGTGGGTAAGGATATTACCATACCACCGAGAGCCCAAAGAGGTCCATCCCCAGGCCAGCATTGCCGTCAAGACAAAACAGAGGAATTAACAATTAACCACTGGATGACTGAAAGAGAGTTATAAGAGGCGATTGGTCAAAGAATTGGTCGTCGCCCATAGATCTACTCATAGACTGCTTCACCCCTTTGTCGATCGATCTTTTCGGGGAAATCTCATATCCCCAAAAAACGCATTTACAATCAGTTCTAACTCGCAACATTGATTATATCTTATAAAGAAACAGTATTCAACAAGAGATATGGAAATAGGATTCTAACCTTGAGTATACGATTCATCTTGTTGTTTCCACCACACGCACGTGGATACTGAGATTCAACTGTGTGTTCACTGACAACGACTTTCAGAACTAAACGGCTTCTGTTAAATATGTTCCCGTTGTACACAGTGAAAACTATGGCCAGCAATACTTGATCCAGGTTATTGTTAACATTATAGGCTATTTCACTTAGTGGTATCACCAAATCACGAACAACAAAAACCAAAAGTCGGAACAACACCAGTTTTGCAAATGTGTAAAATCCGCCATTCGATTACAGGAGGCTATCCATTATTTTCCTTCATAACAATAATGAACTGTTCTCTTTTGCCGAAAGTTTTGCTTAAAAAGTCGAAAAAATATGCCTGCAACATAGTTCTACCCTCAATTAGAAAGGAAACCAACCTGATAGTTTGAAAATAGAAGAAAATCTTGGCAAATCGAAACGCCATTTTTTCGCTTTGTGAAACGAGCTGTGCAGCCCAGTTTAAACCGGATGTGACGTCACTTTTTGTTGGATAACCCAGATACGAAAATTTCAGGAGTCTTCTGCCCCTCCCATGGTTAGAAGAGGACAAAGCAACTTGGCATTGCTAGCTGCGACAAAAAAGACTATCATCGCGTCCTTTCAGTAAGACAATTCAGTTTTGACTGCCGCTCGAACCGCGGGCGCAACCGCCCTAGGTAGGGTTTAAAGGCACATTAAATATACGAAAATTGAAGGTGGCTCTGAACCCTACCTGCAGAATTTTTTTAAAACTTTTGAAAAGTTGCGTCTTATCATGCCTATCAAATGTTGATAATATAAAAAAAAATTCACCGTGCCTTTTTTGAATTATAAGCCGCTAAAGCTGAATTTAAGGGTGTGTGTTGTATAGTATCCTATTGTATTACGAAAATGATAACAACATTTTCGCCAATGTTTAAGCAGTAGTTTGAAAAATCTAAGTGCTGGAAACCATTTTGAGCCACCTTAATACGAGTAGCACTGGGGATTAGAATGATTAACAGATTTCTTTACTGGGGCGATCACCGAAACCAGTACAGCGGCGAGATCAAAGGTAGCTGCAGCCCTCATCAGTGCTTTGCAAGCACTTGACTTTCTTTCTTAGCTTTTCGAACAGTCTTCACTACTTCAAAGTCATCGATAGTTCTGCTGGCTTACTACAGCTTTTAAAATCGTAAGTTTACAGTTTATACGTGGTTTATACTTTTAAAGTTGAGATATGTGATTTGTTCGTAGATCAGCTGGTTATTTGTATTTTCATGAAAGACTATCACAAAGAGAGAACAAGTAATCTGCGAAGGAACTTTTCAGACACCAATTTTCTTTTCTTCGTGAAAAACTAACGTGTGTAATCAGGTAACAAAACAATAACCTGACAAAGCACATTTTATCTTCTTATCTGTGTCACTCACATTTCATCAGTGATTGCTTCATATTTTCGTTTTAATTCACTTCGCTCAACCGAACGCAAATTATGTAACCCTTCAATTCCCGTAAATAAACAAGCAGATACAAAACATGGTAGGATTCGCAAGTGGGTCTAAATATGAGTTGTCTTGCGTCTTGTGCGAGACTCTGAATACGGTGTCGTTGCTAGATCTTGCTAGGTTGACTTTGTTGTGTTTCTGGTTCAATGCTCTCCACGAAAATGGAATCAATTGCGGCCTTTAAGTCAAAATGGTTTTGGTTGCCCGTGTAGTTCTATTAAGCAACTTCGTTGTCGATCTTTGACTTCTGTTCAGTTTCTTTCGTCTCCATCTCTAGTTGATTCTGCAGGTTTCTGGCGCTTTCGAGAAAAGAGCTCCAATTGAGCCGATACATTGAAGCACTGTGGCAGCCTTTTGTACATATTTTATCACTAACTCGAGTAACAGATACGGTTGTATCGAAATGACGAAATGACGACCCCATAAATTGTATAGCTTTTATTATCATCGTGCTTAAATAAAGGTTGTCCATCCGTCTGTCTGTCTTTCTAAGTCGTGTTCGTGAATTGTTCCAGTTCAATTCCTTTAAGTTAAAACGCATTTCACTTTTTCGTAAACTGAGCAGTTTTTTCGTTGATTTTTCGAAACAGTTTAAACTTGGTAGATCCCGGGGCTCTTTTTTTCAAAGTAGTTTTTGATTCTTTTTATAGTTTCCCCATTGCAAGCAAACTTCTAAAACAAAATTAACAAACTATCACAATTCATAAATTAGCAATTCAAATTCGGAAACGACATTTGGAATAAGACAGGCAACAACCCTAAGGATCAGATTCTAAATAAAAAAAAAACACAAAAGTGGCGGTCATCATTGTTTTGTGGGTCAAGGAATGTACATGTTGCATAGTTTTACTTTTCTTGAATGAAAACAAATTTGCTTAGCAGTCAAATTGAACGTGAAATTAGATATGACATGACGAGCCAGCTTTTAGATTGAAAACTTAATTCTTTTTCATCTAGCCGCTGTCGTCCTCAGTCGATATATTTTTTAGAATACCGGGTGCAATATGACTTCCTCATCGACCAATACCGGCCTTAGGGAGCACTCGCTCTGTCACTTTTCTGCTAAAAATGAAAACTAACTCTACCAGAAATTTGGTTCAACAATCAACCAACTGTGCAATTATTAACGATGGGCAGATTTCTTCTTCTTCCTTCAGCCAAATATTGCCCCTGTGATGCAAAAGAACATCAGCATTCACAAATGTCACGACAAGCGATGCATGAAGCGAAAAGAGGTCTCACGATGTGTTCTGTACGTATTTAATAATCATGAAATCCACTTATTAATAACATATTGGTTGTTAGTAATATGTAACAGGCTCAGTGATTAAGCAAGGGTCCAAAAGTAATTTCCAATTTACTTGTCATTCTAGCCTCGGTACACAACAGATCTTTGTCTTTGATGGTGTGTTTCATGGAGTGTTTCACGGTTCATGATTTCTCGATATTTTGCTGTAATAGAAGTCTCATTGAGTTCACCAAACGTTAAAAATCAATAAGTCTAATCAGGCAATGTCAAAACCGATTCGCTCAGAAATTTAGAAACGCATTTTATTTAAAAGACGGGATTCGTCATTTTTCCTTCGTAATGCCAAATTTATTGGCATTCACAAGTATTGTTATGGGTGCTGATCATGGCACTCGATTATTTCCTATTAAATTTGCAGCACGTTCGCTGACAGTGTAAACCGATTTATCATTTGAGAATTTGGAGATTTGCCGTTAGATCTCTGATGCCAATAATAGAATGTGCTTACGTGATGTCACCAAATTCTCAAATCCAAAACTAAAGGCATAAGAGGTACTAAATTTATATCTGTTCACAACTTTCCAGTTCATTAACGTCTTTGGAAACCAGCGCATTTCGAATTTCCGAGTTATGGCGGTGCGTGACATAAAGCTAAGTTCGCGTTTGTCGAAAAACATATACTTATCTCATGACTTTTAGCCGTTTTCGGAGTTTAAGTATTAGAGAAGAAAGTCTTCAGCATCGAAACTGTGAAGGAAAATGATAAGGTGTTTAGATTTTCATTCATACTCTGGATTTGAAAACTATGAAGTGTTTTCAACGGTTCTTGATTTTCTGGGAAGGGAGACAGCGGCTCACTTGGACTACCACAACACAGAAAAGTTAGGAGAAATTAAGCACAAATATAAACCTGGGCTTAGTAGGGCTTTAACTGTAGAGAATGAATTTTCCTGGTGCTTTGTCGTTTAAAAATTTCCTTACTAGAAAAAGATTTCAGCTAGATTTGGAGTGTGCCAAAGTATAGTATCACAAATTGTTAATACCTGGATCAAGTTTATTCTCTTTAGATTTAAAGAACTTCCAGAGAGATTATTCAGTCGTTGCAGAAAGATTATTCAATTACGCCTGCTGGAATGTTTACTGAGATATAACAAAACCTGTTTCACTGTCTTTGCAATCCAGTTTGTTATCATAGAGCGATATGATCTATTTTTCATCTTTTTGCCTTTTCTACCATCCTTCTCGGTCCCTTTGCGGAATGACGACCACTCTTTTAATATTTCTTTGGTAAGATTCCGTGGGCAACTTTTACTAAGTAAATGTTCTTTCTCCTCAGTGGAAAAGAAGGCTCCTTCTGGAAGCTTTTTAGTAGGTTACATAAGTTTTTTCATCACTTTTTTACATAACAGCAACCAAGTCCGATCAATGTTGACCCGATAGCCTTTCTTTGATGTTTGCTCACAGAACGATCGCTGGATCGTTTAGGTAGCGCTTGCACTCTGCAAAGAATTATACATCGGCGAAACAGGGAGACGACTAGGCGACTAATTCCGAGAATACTTTTGCGACGTAGAGAAAGACGACAAAAACACATCTAACCGGTCGCTGTAGACACTTTAATCTGCTCAATCATTCTAAGCAACATATGCATGGCAGTCTGCGGCCTCTCCCTACATGAAGGAGGCAGGGAAAGCCGCAAAACTCTAGGAACGGTACAGTCAACCCGAATACAAATCTGTCAATCCTAATTGATTCACACTTCGAACTTCTCATGTACTTAATAGCAAAATAAGGTTCGGTACATAAAAAGTTCGACATTTAAACCAGGCCTTAATCCTCACGGTATCAACGAACGCTTTTCATTGAACTAATTTATTCTGTTGTTTTTAACGTTACCAGGCGCCAACCAATAGCGTAGCTCCATCTTTCTGTATATAAACAACACACAACCCACAATTCCTCTATTTGCTCCGACGAAGGGCTAACGCTCGAAACGTCAGCTTTCGAATCTCTTTCCCACCGAGGCAGCACCACAGTTTCTTTAGAAAGTTACCCCCTTTATTCGTTTGTTGTTTATCGCTTCGACCACTAACGTCTTGCCTGAGTATTCTTTATTTCACAGATTTCAGACCAGAAGACCAACCACAAAACGATGCAAATCCTGAAGAAACTCACCAAGAAGCTATGCCAGAAAATCGTAAGTTATCTTTTCCATTTTCCCCTATTAGTACAAATCTAGCTTTCCGTTTAGCCATTCTTATCTTCGATAAAGTTAGGTTTTGTAGTCACATCAACTCATCGGCCGTTTCCTTCATTGTAAAGGTATTTCTAAGGGTTTTCGTTCTAATTCTTTCTCGCTCTAATTATTATCTTGGCCAAATTCAGTGTGGTCAAAATGCTTTTCACGTAACAATATGAGGGTTACTATCAGAGCTATGTACCAAAACCGTGACGACTTCAAAAACCAAATTGTACAATGTCGCTCTGAACTGTCTAAAATCTGTCCAGCTATCTTAGCAATCTCAGATTCGCACCAAAATTCAGGAGGTCAATTCTAAACTTTTTAACCATTTACACCAAATTAAGCCTTAGCACCGTAACTGTTATTCCAGAAAATCTTCGCTTTCCGACGCAAAGAAATCTGTGCTCAGTAAGGGCTTGAATTTTTGTTCCTATATCAAAAAAACTTCACGAATTCTCATTTAAGGAAGATATTCAAAAATTTCTTCACTGCGTTCAACGTACTTTAAAGCCTTTTTCCATGATAAAGACGACGATTCTAAAACCTCAGACAAAGATATTTTCTGTAAAGCATATATGAAATAATTCATATTTGTACTGCGGTTGTAGATGAAAGTGAAGAGTGATCGCCCTGAAAAAATCAGGGCTTCAACGGGATTCGAACCCGTGATCTCCGCGAAATACTGGTGCGATTATCTACCAACTGAGCTATGAAGCCACACATTGGGAGCGCGGTCAATTTATTGAGTTCCTATCTTCCCGTGCACTGAAATGATGTGAAGTATATATGAAACAATTCATATTTGTATTGGGGTTGTAGATGAAAGTGAAGAGTGATCATCACAGTAAATTTTCCAATTTAAGCAATTGGATTGAAGAAAGCTGAAAAAAATCAGGGCTTAAATGTGTAGCTTCATAGCTTAGTTGGTAAAGAATTGCACCGGTATTTCGCGGAGGTCGCGGGTTCAAATCCCGTTAAAGCCCTGTTTTTTTCAGGCCTCTTCAATCCAATTGCTTAAATTGGAAAATTTACTGCGATGATCACTCTTCCCTTTGAAAGATATTTTCGAGACGCTTCAGATTCGAAAATCGAAGTGGACTCCCCACAGGGCCAGTTGGCCTCTGTAGATTTTTTAATCAATAAATGCTGTCATGATATATATAAACTTATTTCAATCGTAGCACCAAATTTTCCAACCTTTCTTCGGAAGAGAGGGTGGCGCTAGAAAATCTTAGTAAGCGCAGAGACATAATTGTCAAAGCGGCCGACAAAGGCAGCGCTTTTTAGCGGAAAACTTTCTGACACCTTTTTATATGCTAAAGTCGATAATGATCTCACTTCCACTAACCAACAAATTTTGAAGAGCACTATTAACGACAGTATAATCAGAAAAGAATTGCCGGCTACTGCTACTAATCTCATCACCACAACTCCTTGAACTTCGTGTATTTCCTTTTCACCTAGAATTCACAAACCTAACAACCCAGGCCGACCTACCGTCTTTGCGTGTAGTTGCCCTACCGACTTTATGATAATGTTTTATTTAACTCATTTTGAAGTTTACATTTGATTTTTAAATAAGGTTTCAATAGCATTTTTAGTATTTTCTTTTAGTTAGTTAGTAGATTGCGAGCTGGGGAGGTAAGTGAACCAATAGGTTTTCTAGTTAGCTACCCGTACAATTTAAGTTATGAAAATAAAGCAGGTATTTACAAGGTACAAATTACAACAATAATTAAAGGACTAAAACATTACAGCAATAATTAAATGACTTACTAATGTACAAAGTTAGCTAAGTTCAAAATTATTCTCAGCTATTTAGACAAAATTATGGCACCCATCGTCAGATCTTTACCGCCATACGTTATAAAGACAGTCAACACGCACTTCAAATTTTTCGCGATTTCAATTTCCTGGGCGAAGACAAACTTATTTTCACTATGGACATTACATCTCTTTACACCGTCATCCTTAATGGCGAAGGTCTTCTACCCCTCGAACATTTTTTTTGATTTACGCACTGTTAAGGAACCAAGCTCGGAAACACTACTCCGCCTGGCTGAACTAGTGTTAAACTGTTTTTCATTCGCAGACAGTTATTATAAACAAATCAATGGGGTGGCCATGGGTACCAAAATGGGACCCAGCTACACCAATCTCTTTGTAAGCTAAATTGAACACCAATTTTTCAATCAATACAACGGCCCCCCAAACCCTGAACTTTACCGTCGCTACATTGACGACTGTGTCAGCACCACTTTTTCTCCCAGAGAGGAACTCAATCAATTTATAACTGCTATTAGTTCGTTTCATCCGGCTCTTAAGTATACTTGGGAAATTTCCTTTACTTCTTTAGCATTAGATATCAAAACTTCCGTCGAAGGCAACGGTTTATGCACCAGTGCACTACAAAACCACCAGTTCTCATAGTTATTTATTGTATCCATTTTCACATCCATCACATGTCAAGAATTCCATTCCTTATTCTCAGTTTCTTAGACTTAGTCGCCTTTGTAGTGAGGATTCTAATTTTTCGTTAAAATCAGAGGAAATGTGCGATTTCTTCGACAAACGTGGCTATCATGCCTCTGTTGTTGAAGCAGGCCATCATCTCGCCCAGCAAATTGATCGGCAGGCAGCACTAGAAACGTCTCAGAAGGAAAATAATGATATAATTCCATTCACCATCACATTTCGCCCTCACAACCATGCAGTAAAATAAATTATTCTAAAAAACCTTAAATTAATTCAAATTGATCCCGATACTAAAAGAATCTCTTCGCAACTTGCATTAATTTCATTCAAACGCGACAAAAACGTAGGTAACTTTTTAGTCAGATGTGCTTTTCAAACGAGTGATCAAGCCGGAGCTTTTAAATGCGCAGGCGTATGATGTAAAACATGTCCTTTCATTTGCAACTTTAAGAAATTGTCGGGACCCGAGCGAGCCATTAAGATCACTGATCACTTTTTATTTGTACCTCAGCCAATGTTATCTACTGTATAACTTGCACTCTTTGCAAAATGTTACACTGGCAGGCCATTGGGTTCTGCGAAACAGCCATGGAGTTGAATCATTCCTAACTCTGTTAATGTTTCCTTGCTAATCAATGGGGGTGAATGTATTCTTCCAAATGCCACAACAAATTTAGTAGCTTTCCCGCATGTTCGTTTACGAATGACTGTCTGGAATTCTCCTTCGATCTCAATTTTGTGTTGAAGAGTACGCAACTTGACAGTACTCTTTGTTAAGGTATGCTTGTCATTCGTTCTATGGATGAATGCCTTGAATTGGTGTTCGTCCACGATGTTAACATTAGCACCACTATCAGCCTTCATTACCATATAAACATCATTCAGCCTTACTGCTTTGGTCAAGAATCCCCAGTTCTCCCGCTTCTTGTCTTCCCTCTTAAAATTATAAAATTAAACCCTGACATTAATGACCTCTTTAAAGGACCCAACTCAGCCTTCGATGCTATCAAAATTATTGATATAACACGGTAAAGCGAAATTTTATTGCTTTACTTTCAGTTCTATCCTTGAAAGTATGTTTACTTATCTTCACATTGGTTTCCTTTGTTTCGACATGCTCCGGATAAAATATAATAGCCAAACCCTCTAATGTAAAATAAAAACATTAGTGTGGCTTTTAAGTAAAAACAGACATTTTTTTCCCTCGAATAAATGCTCATTTGTTTAAAATCTCTCTTTTCACATTCTTTTCAGTGTGGGTCATTCCAAAGAAAGATTTTAATAATCCCAGCTGCAAGTTTGATTCTATTGGTTCGATTGATGGTGATTCCAAGCAGAAACATTGACGGTAAGAGGAAAAAATACCTCAAGAAAAAAATCATTTCTTAAAAAACTCATCTTTCAGCTGTCAGTTAAACGTGATCCAGACCCTCTCAAATTGGAGAAGTTAAACTCGTGACTAATGAAAACAAGTCTTGCATTGAGCCTCTGGTATCGTAACCATGCCACCACAGTACCTCCAATAAAGCAACGAAAATGTTGGGAGAAGACAGCTCCAACATCGTAATCATGCGTGGTTTATATTTTATCTTCTTCTTCAGGGAGATTAGACAATCTTTCGTCATCAAACAAGATTACTACACAAAACGGTTCTGTACATTTAATTGCAAGGGCTCGACTTCACCTCATTGTCCAGATTCCAGTGTTGAATATCACAAACGAACAAGAAAACAGCAAGCTTGTGTTGAGACAAAAGGAGTACATCTACTGTCTCAGGCGAAACCTGAATAGTCCACACGTAAGTTAACCTTGGCCTTCTATCATTTGAAATTGTATCTCTCAAAATTAGATAGTTATAAATTTGTTTCCAAACGTAGATAACACAGTCTATGCAGACTTTTCCACCGCCAACAGTTTCTTGGAGCAGCTTAAAGATAGCCTGCGTAGCTTGGCGGTTAAGCCATTTGAGCGCGCTAAGAAAGCGGCGAAGCTGCAAAGAGCCTAGGAGAGTCAACTGGGTTCCTCGCGGCTTTGCCGCTTTGTGTGCTCGCGCCCAAATTGCTTAAAAAAAATTGATTAAACCACTAAGCTACGTAGGCTACTCAAAGACTGTGTTGAATTTCCAGAACCTTGTATTGTATCTGATTTTATATTGCCGGGTCTTATGTGATGTTGATATATCTCAATGTAAAATGTTACCTGTATTTCCGAGGTTTTAGTTTTATCAGAGGCAAGACCCTCTTAGACCTTGACGTTTGAACAAAGTTGTAGGTTGACAAGCTTCGTCACGCTCGTCACGCGTTCCTTCCTCATTCCTCATGTGTGAAAGGAACGCGTGACGAATTCTAAGAGCGTCCGCTATAGCCTGACAGGGTTCTTCGTTTAGTAATAGAACAAGTGTGAATTTCCAAGCTTTTTTGTTCCGTGACGTTTACCGGTGTAGCTGGCGGGGTTTCTAGGGGTATTTAATAGACCATTAATATTCGCTATAAGTCCTCGCAAAATTTGGCGTTTGCTCGAATTGCTTCCAAAATTTAGATGAATTCTCGCTTGCAACTGCTCCAATGCTGGGAAACATTGGTGAAACGTACACGCGCTATGAATGTGCCTGGAAACATGCCTCTTTAGGTTTTCCAAACGCGCTTAAGAATTCTTCGCGAAAAGTCAATGCACCGGCAGAGCTAGAAAGTCAGAGACATGACAACATGAGAAATATTGCTATTCGGAGCCCATTGCCCGGAGCTTGCAAATTCCCTATTTTTCTGTAATGCCGTTTTCACAAGTAAGGTTATTTTTAGATACGCCTTTGACGCTAAAATTGTTGTTTCCCGAAGCTTGCGTTGTCTTTTTCGTAGAATTCTGTTCGGAGACCATTTCCAAGATGAATTAGATTCCTCACTTCGTGTTTCGCTTTTCCGCCGACGAGGAAGACGTACGGGGATTTTTCGTAATTCAGATTTTCTTCTGAGTTACTACCTTCCGCATGTAAAAACTGGAATTATTGACTGAAATACTGTCAGGGCAATCAGAAGAACATTGCTTGCATGCATCCGCCATGTTTGTTTGTAAAGGGTGTAAGTTGTAGTAGTTACGCATTGACAGCTCATTATTAACCAGTTACGCTTTCGCTTCTGATTGGCTATTGGAAACTAATTCTCGAAAAGGGCCTATCTAAAAATAAACCTATTTGTTCAAAAGCCGTTTCACAGACGCTGTATGGAAGCAGCAGGCTCCGGGTAATGGCCGCTGTTCCTGTACTATTACTGTCGCGACTATAGTTTAAATAACGTTGAGTTTGTACGCTTTGCGTATCTAGAATTGTAGTCACGTGAATCGAGACCTCGTGCTGTTGTGTGTAAACAACTTTGGTTTTGGTCGCCATATTTGATACAGAATTTTGGGTGGAAATACACTTCTCTTTTTTCGCATTAGACGACAGCTTATTGAGTGTGGTGATCGCCTTAGGCGACAGTTACTATTGCTCTATTTTGCGCTAGGTGTCAGCCAGATTACCTGGTGCAAAGATGAGAGCAATCAAGGCGACTATGACCCACTTAACTTGGAAAATGGATCGTTTCTAAACAGTGACAATTTTGATGCCACCGAATTGAGACTTTAATCCGAAGTTAAGCTAAAGTTAAAGCCCACTGGGATTGTTAAGAAATAGTGCAAACCGTAACGGTAAGAGAGTGCACAAGGAGATGTAACACTGTTGAAAACATTCACATTCACGGGCTTATCGTTCCGTGAGACCGAGTTATCTTCGTCCCAGAGACCGAGGCAATTATAAGAAAAGTGCCGCCATGTCCGATCACCATAGCAAGTAATATTTCTCATTTTCATATTCCTGTAATTTTTTGTTCTCAGGCTTGATTGCTGCTGATCTCTCGACTACGCGAGTCGGGTCCATCGCCCACAATGCCTTTATCTTTGGCGACATGTACTTGCAGGGCCCAGTTTTCCAATGCACGGAATAATAATTGCATAGATTAAGCTTTCGGATTTTCGACTGCTGCTGTCGTTAGTCAAACGGTCTGATGTGTGAAGTAAATCTGAAGGTGTAATAAAGTCAACAAAAGTCACCGTCACGGTTTCACGTTTTCGCCAGAAGTAAAAGTTTGCCCCTTGATTGACAGTCCTATGATGTTATGCAATTAACCAAGACGACTTTCTCGGGGATTATACAGATGTGAAGAACTGGCCACTAGCTGAGTTCCTCAGTTGATTAGCCAACAAGCATCTTCCTTGGTGCAATTCTTTTGGGTATGAATAAAGCTAGACCATGGCAATGTCCGTGGACCAGTTCGAAGAAGCGAAAGAGGCGAACCAAAAATAAAAATACAGCAATGAGCGAACAAGCGAAAGTTGGCGGAAAGTTGAAGCTCGTCTATGGGAACAAGCCTACAAAAGATCGAATCGAGACTTGAGAAAGGCGCCGTAATGATAGTACATGTTCTTTCTTGCTGGCTTGTCTCTTCTTATCCAATCCCACGTGATCTTCTCCAACATGTTAGCTAAAGAGTTTCCGTCGAATCTGTGATAAATAAGCGAATGAGTTCTTGCCATTTCGCATGAAAAAATGGCTCGAATACGGCAGTGGTATTGGACTTGAAGGCTTTCTTATCAATCAAAAATTATTTCTATCAACATCAGAATATCACCATTATTATCAAAGGAGAAAGTGAAACATGCCCGAATTTCTGAAATCGCCATAATCATTCTCTCTCTAAAGACGGTTTATCGGTTCATTTTTGAAGCTGCCGCGTTTTCTTTTACTTACTTGTTTTTCCCGCCTTGCCGCTTTAGTTTGCTTTTTAGCGGTCCTCCCTTTGTTATCTTCCCAAATTGGCTCCAACAGCTTCAAGAAAAAAAAACCAGAGGCAAAAAAATTATCTCCGCTTTGAGCGCAATGCGAAACACTTGAAGATTACTTGTGTAAATTTCACCAGAAGGCGCACAGAAGTATGTAAACTTTCCAAGCGCTGTTTGGCTCAGTTATTTTAGGCCCGGCTGACTGTGTTTGCGGGCGGAATTTGTTTGCGAAGCAAGCAAATTTTTTCAGAGCTGTTTTCTCGAAACAATTTTTTCACCTGAAGGGGACACATTAAAGAGCTCCAAGTCAAAGGGAATTTGTTCGATTGCTCTCAAATTTGGACAGTAGCTAGTTTAACATATTAAAAGTGAACTGGTTTCGGCGAATTTTTTATTGCTAAATATTTTTCCCCAAGAGCGATTTTTGTACGATCACTCCATATTTTTTTAATCTTATTTCAAAAATGTTCTGTAACCTTTCACTGCAATTGAATATGGCAAATCGCAGACACGATTTTTTTAGCGCTTTGGCCCCGGAAACAGAGGAACACATTAAATAGGCGAAAAGCAAAATTCGCTTTGACATGAAGCGTTCAAAAGGTGATTCATGCACTGGCATTTAGAAGTCGTGAAAAATTCGACAATTCATTTTTTCAAAATTTTTGGTATAGCCTGATAGCCAGTCCTATAAGCTTTAATTTGATATAGAGGTTTATATATCTACAGTTTAAACCGGACGCACTACATCCCCTGTACGCGAAACACCCCTGAAGTAGACTACGAGTAGTCGGTTTTTGTTCCTGAAATCCTCCGCGCGCGTAACGCAGTTCATATTATGCAAATTAGGGAAACAAACGAGGAGGGAATGGGGAGAGGCAGGAAAAAACCGACTACGGAGGTTTCTTTGTTATTCAAATTCCCGTTCCTGAGAAACAGAAAATACAGATTGGACAACTACCTGTCAAGCTGTTAACAAATCCATCCAATTCGTTTGTGGGTATATAGTGTCAAAGCTCTCGCGGGAAAACGTTTCAGTTGAAAATAGCGGATTACAAGGAATTTCTATCGCGGGTTTGCAAGGAAAAACTTGGCCTGCGTTGCAGACGGAAAGTTACCCGTAAATAACCGTAACCGGCGGTAGTTAGCGTCTGCGACGCAGGCTAGGAAAAGCTAAGCGGGATAATTCTCAAGCCCGAACAAAAAGAAGCAATGATAACCCTTTGAAATGGAAAGGACGTTTTTGCCGTGCTACCAACTGGTTTTGGTAAAAGTGTTATTTACCAAAGCTTTGTCTTTTGTAAAGAAATAATCGATAGACATTGACCAGCAGTAATTGTCGAACAATGGCATATACATGAACACGCAACACACTTTTATATCCTTTTGCAACCAGTAAATTTTATATACTCAATCTTTATGTATTTTGTTACCATCGATAAGGAGCTTTAAACAGGTGATAGGTATTAACCATACAGGTGTGTTTTGGAAGATCGGCTTCCAATGCTGTCCCACAGACCAATTTTTGGTATTTTATATTTTATTTTACTTTTCTCGTCTGGTAAAAATGCGTGTTTGTGTTTATGTTCTTATTTCATGTGCCTCTATTTACACATTTGTACTTTAAATAACAATTATCTAATTAGCTTGCGTAATAGCTGTTCTCTTGACACACCCTGCGGGGGGTCTGACACTCCCTTTTTGGAATACAACGCAGACGTCAGTGCAAGGTGACAACATGACAATTAGCTCCCTAAATGTACGAGGCTTATCCAACGATAAGAAGAGAAGAGAAACCTTCTTATGGTTGAAGAAAAAACAATTTTCCGTATACTTTCTACAAGAAACTCATAGCATAAAGGAATCTGGAATCTACTGGCGTTCAGAATGGGGGTACTCAACCATATTTACGGAATTTTCTAGTTCTAAAGCAGGTGTTGGTATTTTGTTTAATAATAACTTTCAGTTTAACATCTTGAAATGGTACACGGATCCAGAAGGAAGATTTATTATTGTTGATGAAGAAACTGAAGAAAAGATATTGACTCTTGTGAACATCTACGCACCAAATAGGGACGAACCAATTTTTTTTTAGAGGGGTCAGTGAAAAAATGCTATCTTTCGAATGTGACTTGATAGTTTTTGGAGGCGATTTCAATTTAGTTTGCGACGTCAGAAAGGATAAAAAAGGCGGCGCGCCTACTACACATTTGAAATCAAAAGAAGAGGTCTTTTCTTTAAAAGAACAATTCCAGCTGGCGGATATCTGGCGAATTCATAATCCAGACATTATGCGTTTTACTTGGGAAAGAACAAACCCTGAAATTCGCTGCTGTTTGGATTTCTTCTTGATAAGTGAATCGCTCTGCCCAAATGTTCTTGAAGCCGAAATTCATCCCGGGTATCGAACTGATCATCGTATGATTACTGTTAAAATTAGCACCACAACTAACCCCAGAGGACCAGGCTTTTGGAAATTAAACACCAATTTTTTTAACAGAAAGCGAGTACGTAGAACTAATTAAGAAAACTATACAAGATGTCTCAAAGGAATATAAAGGCCATCGTGAAGTTGACAAAATACTGTTGTGGGATACTATTAAGATGGAAATTAGAACTACTTCTATTAAATATGCCAAAGCCAAAAAATCACGCACACGGCAAAAGGAATACAGTCTAGAAAAAGACATCTCTGCAATCGAAAAAGAACTTGACCAGCAACACCTCTCTGAAGCAGATAAAGAATCCCTTTACGTAGCATTAAAAATAAAACGACAAGAAACGGAAGAAATAATCCGCTACAAAACCGCAGGGGCCATTTTAAGATCTAAAACAAAATGGTATAACGAGGGCGAAAGAAATACAAAATACTTTCACAGTTTGGAGAAGCGCCACTTCAATTGCAAAACTATAAGAAATCTTAAAACTGAAAACAATGTAAGGATATCCAAAGACGCTGAAATCCTTCAGGAAGCTAAAACATTCTACGAGTCCCTCTACTCCTCTAAATAGATCGGAGCACGAGTAATGGAAAAGAGGACTCTTTCTTTCCAGAAAACAACAAGATAAAGTTAAACTATAATCAAAAAATGTCCTGTGAAGGCTTGTTATCCGCAGAGGAGTGTTTACAGAGTTTAAAGACAATGGAATCAGGTAAATCCCCTGGGACAGATGGCCTACCGGCAGAATTCTATAAAATATTTTGGAACGATGTATCCACTTTTTTAATAGACGCCTTAAATATGTCTTTCTCCAAAGGTTATCTTTCGATCTCACAGAGAAGGGGATTAATAACTCTTCTACCAAAGAAAAACAAACCTGGGCAATATTTAAAAAATTGGAGACCCATCACCTTGTTAAATTGTGATTACAAAATTGCTGCAAAATCAATTGCGACAAGGTTGAAAAAGTTTCTGCCACACCTAATAAACAATGATCAAACAGGTTTCCTCAAAGGTAGGTTTATCGAAGAAAATATTAGGTTGATCAACAGCGTGATTGATTATGCCGAGAAACAGAATATGCCTGGTTTGTTACTCTTCGTTGACTTCGAAAAGGCATTCGATACTCTGGAATGGACCTTTGTTGAGAAAACGCTTTCCTTCTATAACTTCGGAGATTCGATTAAATCTTGGATTAAACTATTATATACCAATATTACAAGTTGTATACAAAACAGCCTTGCGTGTAAAGAGCTACATTTGAATTCAGCACAGGAACGGTCAAGGGAGGAATAAACCTATACATCGAGCTAAAGAAACATAAGTTCGATCAGATAGCTTCAAGAAACATAACAATTTCTCTAGACAAGCGTATAGCTTTCTCGAAGTAAAGCTACGGCGTCTCCGAAGAACAACGTACAAGGGCAAATATGATACCTGTGATAATGAAACTACCTACTGTACAAACAGTTGTTATCACAGCCGAGCCCGGAGTCACAATATAGAATGCAAGTAAGCAGCACGTTTGCAAATACTCAGTTGGGGACCTAAAAAACATATATTGCAATAGAAAGGAGCAAAAACAATGCCCTAATACATGGCAAATTTTGGGGGCAAATTACAGAGGTGTCACACTCGACGAAGCGACATGCAGATAACAGCGAAAATCATGCAGACGTATGACCTCAAAAAATTTGCTATAGCACGATCACAACAATACCTTTGCCGCGAAGTATATATGAAATAATTCATATTTGTACTACGGTTGTAGATGCAAGTGAAGTATGATCATCGCAGTGAATTTCCAATTTAAGCAATTGGAAAGAAGAAGCCTGAAAGAAATCAGGGCTTCAACGGGATTCGAACCCATGACCTCCGTGATACCGGTGCGATGCTCTACCAACTGAGCTATGAAGCCACACATTGTGAGCAAGGTCAATTTATTGAGTTCATATCTTCCCGTGCAGTGAAATGATGTGAAGTATATATGAAATAATTCATATTTGTACTGCGGTTGTAGATGTAAGTGAAGTATGATCATCGCAGTGAATTTCCGATTTAAGCAATTGGAAAGAAGAAGCCTGAAAAAAATCAGGGCTTCAACGGGATTCGAACCCATGACCTCCGCGATACCGGTGCGATGCTCTACCAACTGAGCTATGTGTGGCTTCATTGCTACGTAAGAACGAGTAGATCGAGCACGTCAAAATTGACGTGCTCGTTCTCTGAACTCCATCGTAGAACGAGCTCGATGTCACGATCTTTTTTGACATCGCGCTCGTTGTTAACAACGCGCTCGATTTAACGTTTTTTCAACGATGCTCGTCAGATCGTCTACGTTCATATCCAAACGTCGACGATCCTCAAATCGTGGTGTAGATGGTCTACGTTCAGATCTAAACGTCGACGATCTCCAAATCGTCGTGTAAACGTATACGATCGTCTACTACGTCATCGCTAAGAAAACGTTCACGATCTACGTCATCGATACGATAGTTTGCGTCGACATCGTGTGTACGATAAATGATACCCTCGACGACAGAACGTCAACGGCATCTGATTATGTTGTTTGATGTTCCATTTCGTATATTTGCAGTTTATTGACGGAACCATCTCACAATTGTTGCGGGTAAATCAATACTGCATAGACAATCGTTGTTTTTAAATTTATTTTAAGAAAGACAAATTCAATTTTTGCCTACTATAATATAACTCCTTAATACTATGAACAATCCAGTACGTGGTTGCCGGCATGAAAAAAATTCACGAACTACGTCATCGCTAAGAAAACGTTCACGATCTACGTCATCGCTACGATCATTGGCGTCGACATCGTGTGTGCGATCCCTGGTAAATCAATACTGCATACACAATTGTTGTATTTAAATTTATTTTAAGAAAGACAAATTCAATTTTTCTCTACTATAATATAACTCCTTAATACTATGTACAATCCAGTACATGGTTGCCGGCATGAAATATTTTTTGAGACATGCTCTTTTAAGGTCATTCCACTGAAATTGAAACTACACTGGGATTTTTGTCAAACTTTGCCTATGGATTGTTTGTATTATAATTAAGGGGTCCCCATGTTCGTTTAAGAGCAACAGCACCTTGTCTATCCCATATAAATCCTTCTAATATCACCGTAATTGCTTGCTAAATTCACGTTTCTGACGATTGCTTCTTGCTCAACACTGAGAATTGGCCCATATTTATCTTACATAGAGAAATTTACTACTCAATTCAATACAACAGAAAAAAATGATAGGTCACCACGCTCGTTTTCGAGAAAATGACGATGTACCTCTATGGCAAGGTCCAGCCACAAAGAAAAAGCCGCCATTTTGTAATGCGCGCGCGCTAATCACGCGCAAAATTATGCGCAGTAGGGATGCGCAATGCAATACTGGGGAATAACCTTAATGGTCGATCTTTATCTCGGTAACCCGGCTACAATTACTGGAAGTTAAATTTCATCCAGCTAAGTGGGCCATCAATTCGATCAACGGGCTGATAGAATGAGGAGAGATCGAGTCTTCATTCTCTCCCCATGTCAGATTGACAAAATTAAGCGTGAAATAGTAGCGGACCTTTCTCTCGGCTAAATCAACTGAGTGAACTTCGTTTTGTCCGCATGCGAAAACCGTAAGTATTCTGTACTTCATTAGAAACACCGCACACGAGCAATAAACTTTTAGTGATTACAACGAGTAATCTCTGAACTTCTAAGCGGTGATCTGATTAGCAATTCTCCCTTACAACAGCCACAAAAAAGTTGCAAATATTAAAAATTTAGATCTATTGAGAATTCGCAGTGGTTTCAAGCTAAAACCCGGGTAAACCTGGCAACTTTCCCTGTTCTAATTGCCTGCAGGGCCAGGTTGTTGGAAAGCCGATTAACGTTAACCCATGTGAAAACTGTAATTAATCTGTACTTCATTAGATACACTACACGAGCACTAAACTTTGAGTGATTTGCAACGAGTAACCCTTGAACTAACCTACCCCTTACAACAGCCATAAATTAGTTGTAAAATCAAAAATTAAAGAGAATTTGGAATGATTTCAAGATAAAACCCTTCTAAACCTGGTAACTTTCTCTGTTCTAACTGCCTGTTTTTTTTTTAGGATAATTTACATTTTAATCGTACCTGTAACAAAAGTCTCGATCGTGATTGGTTCTGTGCGCGCCTAATTGTCATGTAATTGGCGCGCGATCACGCGGGGGTCCAATTACAGCTGTCCGATTTGAACTTTTTGTAATCGGACACCTGTAATTGGAAACCCACGTGATTTTCACGCCAATTACGCGCGCTTCAATGGCTTCCTTAGCAATGTTTTCTTCAGTTGTCAAACTTAGGAAAAGCGCTACAGACGTTTTCGCTCAAAAGTTCTCAGAATACGTTTTTTTCCCGAAATTTGTTATAGATACGATTAATTAGTAATTGGACCTCGTGTCGTATAATTCAGGGAGTAATCGTGCTCGTAATTTCAAATCGGCCTCGCGCTTCGCGCTCGTCCGATTTTGAAATTACTTGCTCGATTACTTCCTGAATTGTACTCCACTCGGTCCAATTACTATCACCAATCACTCCTTGGATTTAAAGGATTGAGCAGTCTCTTTACGTATTAAGGCAGTTTTCTTTTCCATGGATTTGTTGATCTAATTGTTTTTCCGCCTAAACTGGGTTGTTTGCAAAATAGCGTGAAATCACGGGAATAATGCTATCAAAAACATCGGCGTCCCCTCTCCAGTCTCGCCACATGTGCTCGTTAAGGAAAGATTGTAAGTCATAGTTCCTGACGCCCTTCCTCATTTTCACTTTGTACTTCAATCTGGACCAAGCAGATTCTACCTCTTGTGTGTGCACACCAGTAACAGGGTCCAAAAAATTGGCAGCGTGCACTACCACTCGATGAGTCTGTACAGTGGCTGCATGGGCTGGCAGATTGGAATAAGCCCCCCAGTCATCGCTGTGGACTTCTGTGCCGGGCAGCAATACCCTCTGCAAGATGGGCATCAGGGTGGCTCTATCTCTACGATCCACTACCTCGAAATATCCTCTCGCTGGAGAATCGGCAGTGGAGACCACGCCAAACACCCAGTTGTCTCTTCTTGCCCTTCTTCCTCGGTTTCCCTATAAATAAATAAAAACATTAATGTTTTGTATTCCAAGGAATCACATTTGAAAGAATTTCTTCTGTCTTGCATATGAATTTTATGCTTCTCTGTTGTCACGCTCTTTACTCTCTCTATGCAAAAAAGGATTGACAAGTTTTTATTCCACCATGGCGTAAACGGTTACAGGTTTCTGTCGGAACACTCATGAATTTATTCTAATCAGTTCAAAGGCGAAAAGATCGTGTATAAATTATGCCAAAAATGTGCCTTTCCTGGACTTGGGGCTAGCAACCTTAACGTGGAGTGTGTGTATTTGGATGTCCGCTCTTGTCATGCATGACAGATTGTTCACCGTCGCATCGCCGAGGCTTTGTCGAAACAGAATATGCTGTCAGTATATTAATTAATACCAAAGTCGACAAGAAACTCGCCCAAAGCTGAATTATGTTTTAAACAGTATTCAGTCCTGGTCATGAGTGAATAAAACATGTAATTTTCTGACACGTGCTAAGGCGGTTCGTCATTTGTTCAACCTTAACAAATATTCCTATCGGTTTATTGTTATCACCTTTGCTTTGTGATTGAATTTACTTTCGTCCACTTTTGCCACGAAGGGAGCGCCAAATGGAATAAAAGGACGCTGTTGAAGGTCCCAGGAAACCACGTCTCTCACCAATTGAAATATCTTCGATATCTCGCTAGGATTGATGTCCAACATGCGTGCTGCTGTGACTTGCCTGTCGTCATTTGACCAAAGGTACAAGGAAACCAAGACTTTCCCCATCGGTAGCCTTGGGAATTCTGCAAAAAGGGAATTGCACCTCACACTTCTCTTCTTCCTGCATCCTCTACAGCGCCTGGAAAGACATGGTTTCAGGGAGATTAATCTTAGTATGGCATTTTGTAGTCCAATTCAATTTTCTTTGTTCATTCACTGATTCTTGTCGCAACTAGAGAGAAGTATACAGCTAACTTAAAACGTTTACTGATGTAAGAGTCAAGTTGGAAAACATAATCCGGCAATCAAACACCATTTAATCCGGTAAATCAAACACCATTTAACCGCCAGGTCCTGCCGACTATTTCCGCAGTCTATTCCAGTCATTTTATATAATTGGCAATATGCGTCATGCATTTAGTCAATGCATATTATGAGCACGCCCCATGTTTTAATGACTGGTTTTCTGTAATACTATGCAAGAGACACTTACACTTACCTTTGGACTATAAATCTAAGTCATTTATGGTGCATTTTGTGTTAAAACATACTAATGTAGCAGTCAAATCGAAGCGGTGAAATTGAGGTTGTTTAGCTTTGTAGCCCTTGAGGATGAAGGGTCTGAGTTGTCTTAGTATAACCCATTTAGTCTGTTATAAAGAATTCAAGTAGTGAGAAAAATTATTTGGGAGAAACGCGAAACAGCCAGCATTGTTTGTTTGTTTGTTTGTTTTTTTTTGGAAAAAAAAACCGGCGGCTTTCGCTACTAGTGGACTATTTATTTTGAGACCCTTAGTAGCGTGGCCAATCAAATAGCAGGATTTGAATTAGCTCACTAGTTGGGTGGTCACGCGTTCATCCCCACGTGGGGAAGCACGCGTAGGAGGCTAGACAACGTTTTCACTTGAGTGAACCCCGCCCGAAAAGAGCTTAGAGAAACAAACGGTATGTAAAAGTAATGTAACACGAGCGTGTTATATTATTTTCACATATATTTACCGAGTTCCAATTTCACCCTCACTCACTCCATTTTATCATCACTCGTTTATCAAACAAAATTTTAGCCTGTTCCAAGCTCTTAGATATTTAGGCCAGTCAAGAGCAAAAGACGACACAACGAGCGACGAACATCCTCGCGCGGTTGCCATTCTTATCTGAGAGTCTGTGACAGGAACAGGCTAAACTAGTAGAACAAAAACACGGTCTCTGCTTTGCCGATTTCGCAATTCGGTCCGGGTAAAACAGCTGATCTCTTTGTTCAATTGCGCGGCCGTGCTGGACTCATTTAATTCACGGTTTGATCAACATTTCGATTGTTCATACATTCCTTCATTTAATTTAGTTTCAATGCATTTCTTCTCACGATATTATCCTTTTGCAGTTAGTTTTCGGTTTGTTTTTCCCTAACGCCTGTAATACCTTAATCAGAAATTATCTGTTATGGCTTTTAAAAGTATTAATATAGAATACTCACCACTGATAGCCGTCAATGTGGTTTGCATTTCGCGCAGCAATAACCATATCTTGGTTGCAATCTCCACAACGAAGCGGATTAGCCAGCAAATGACGCGCTTGCAACCAAGTTATTAATTCCCTCACATCCCCCTCTGCTAGCGCCGAAAGTTGAAGTAAATTCATATCGTGAAACCAGTTTCGTTGAATTGCTCTTGAACTTCGCTCCCTCACTCAGCTACTGAATATCAACTTCTGCGATGGTAAGTGTCAATTTTCCTGCGACTGGCTGAGCGTGCCTAGGTGGGGAGGGGTAGGGTTTAAGTGGTTCATTTTAAAACACGTGAGCTGTCCAATTTGTTTTCTTTTTTGTTTTCTTTAGAAATCCGCCTGATTAAACCCTTTCCGACCCAAGAGTGACCAAATAGATTTTACTCTGCCCAACAAAGATACGAATTACACGCTGAGCATCAGATTTCGGTGGGTTGGGGGGAGGGAAAGGTGGCTTGTGGCCGTCCCAATTTGAGAAGTCCTTTGTTCTCAGCGGTGCTATCCCGGGTGTTTCCTGTTTGTCACTGTACTTGCCAGCGTAGCTTGGCGGTTTCCTCGCTTAAAATCCGCCAAGCTACGCAGGCTATAGCCTTACTAAAGGTGTTGAAAGTCAACATAAATAACAGACTATTTTTAAATGCAGCAGAGCTGTAACCATGGTATTTTTAAAAAGGAAAAGTAGCCTGCGAACGCAGACGTATTTCCGGCTGTCAAGTGACAGCAGGAAATACGTCTGGGTTACAATGGTGCCTGAGTAAATATTTTTCCGCGACAATTGAAAAACGTTTCACCGGTTCAAGGACGCCAAGTTACTGCAGGTTATCATTTGAGGAATTGTTAGACGGGTGGGGGTTAGTTATGACTTATTCCGTAATGTTTTAGCTAGTTATCTGTTATCCCTAAAACTATTTTTCCAGCTATCTTTGATCCTTAAAACGCCTAACATAGCATAGTTTTTGAAGATCGCACTATATCCCTGACGCCCCAAGACCCTGATATTCCCCTGATAAGAACTTTCTCATCACCCCAATGAAAACAAAATTATTATCCTCTTGGTGCGCAACACGTGGATTTTGTGCTTTAGTTCTCATCATGAACGTACCCTATAATTTATAAGATTGCGGCGCCCTGAGTGCTTACCGAAATTTTGGACTGAGAATGGGTGGTTATTCGAGGTGAGCGCTTATCAAACTTTAACCATTTTTTCAGGAAGCCGTAAGTTTATTTTTGCAGCAAAAAAAGTAATAATAACAAAACGTTAAGATGTTATAATATTAATAATACTAATAACAAAAATGATGATAATAATAATAATAATAATAATAATAATACATTTACAGAGCGTTTAAGGTAGCTCAAAACAGTTTCTAGCACATTTGAAAGACTTAGATTTTGATGTGTCATTATAATCACTCTTTATCAACTTATGCTACAATCATGGTATCAAAAAACTGCCCAATCATTGTTGAACATGTTGATATTATTTTCGTGACACAATAGGTTACCATAGCAACACTATGGGCTGCTAAATTATTTTCTTATTATAGATTTAATTTTTGATTAGCAGAATAAGATGCAATTTTTGGCAAAGTTTAAAGAAATTCAGTACATGGGGTCCAGAGCCACCGTAAATTTTCTCTCGCCGCGCTTTTTTTATTTTTTCGCGCGCTGTTTTCTACGCTGCGCCCTGACTAACTGAAAGCCTGTAAGAGGCTTATTTCTAGTGTAAAGAGTCCACAAATTAAAAGCCTTTTTGAGAACAAACGTCTTCAGTCTTTTTTTTTAATATAAAATAACAGTAATGCTAATAGATTTACTGGTCAGCGGTAATGGATCCAATAGAACCGGTGCCTCATGGGTGAAGGCGCGACCTTGAAATGTGGAGCAGTTGACTCTGGGAACTGACGCTGAAGAAACTGTCCGGAGGAGCGAAGAGAATAGTTAGCGTTAAACCCGGGACAACTGCGTTGAAATCCAGCGCCCTGCCTCCTGTTCTGAGCATGCTAAAAATATCTCATTTTTCATACCTTTTACTCGTCGCAGCTGATTTTCAGTTTTAAAGATAACGCTTTTTTTGTACAATTTTATTTACATTGCAAAGGCAGCTACTAACACGGTACATAAATCTACTTACAATGCGCCACGTTACTTTGTTTATATTCATTACTTGCAATTGCTTAAAATGTTACATTTCCTACTTACAATACACTATGTTACTTAGTTATGAACATCACTTATACGACGCTAACTGCCTACATTATATTACGTTACATTACATTACAATACACTACCGTTGTACTTGCTTACATAAATCGCCTTCAAAGACAACGGTTGTGTCGCACGTGACAAAAACGTCACTTGTTGTTAAGGAAACGCGAGCGCATGCGTGATAGGAAACTCGTCGGAAGCCGGCCGAGGTTTCTCTCCAGTCGTTTCATTTGCCTCGTCGTGAGAGACCTCTGCTAGTACGGAAGCATGATGGCAGTTTCGAAAATATAGGGAGGCTTTGTTGATTGTTATGAATCGATTATTCCAAACAGTTTGGTCGAGGACGTCTTTCCTTGTTGTAGGAACAACTTTATTCAATTCTTGCCAGTGCGAGATTATGTCTTTGTAAAAAGTGGGTAGTTTTGCACTTAAGTTCAAACATTCTAAGTCGTAATTATAACGGAAAAAAAGTGTTTCACCGACACCGGATAGGACGTGTAGAGGGATGGATTTCCATGGTTGATTTCCTTCAGAGCAGAGACGTCTCACCCACTATATTTTTAGTGCTTTATCAAAAAGTGTGAAATCAACCATGTTAAGACCAATCAAGGTGGATTTTTTTATCTTTGAATTTTTGTACTTCCATACATAGTCAAAATCAGTTTATTAACTTCAGTAGAG
The DNA here is from genome assembly GCA_022496165.2 of Catalaphyllia jardinei. NCBI lineage: Eukaryota > Metazoa > Cnidaria > Anthozoa > Scleractinia > Caryophylliidae > Catalaphyllia > Catalaphyllia jardinei. The sequence continues at coordinate 1,054 of JAEMPF020009104.1, read as the reverse complement.
AAGGTGTCCCCGGGGGAGGGGGGGGGGGCTACTTGGTTCAGTTTTTGCTGGTTATGTGCCTCTGGGCTCTCAGAGCCCCTACCCCATTATAGACTATTCTGCCGGTGGCCAATTATAGACCCCATCTTAGTCACTTTTGGGCAAATATGTCATTTTCGCGATCCCAACTTTGTCACTTAATATTTATGTATGTACCTTGTATTGAATAAAGAACACTTACTTTTCACCTACAGCACAGACATTTTGGTACGTTTGCTAACTGTAAATAAAACGAACTGTCTTACCCCAAAACTCAGAAAATATACCACCCCATTCTACTAACTCTATTGAAAATGCGACCCCATGATAGTCAGTCCAGTCGTGAAAATGAGACCCCATCCAGCGGCACATCCCCAGTAGCCTCTTATAAGGAAGTCCCCCCCCCCCC
>JAEMPF020009103.1:25000-28068 GCA_022496165.2 Catalaphyllia jardinei | reverse complement strand
CCTTTTAGAGATTCCTCCTTTTAGAGATTCCCCCTTTTAGAGATTCCCCCTTTTAGAGATTCCCCTTTTTAGAGACTCCCCCTTTTATAGATTCCCTATTTTAGAGATTCCCCGTTTTAGAGATTCCCCTTTCCCCGTTCTCCGTTCCCCGTTCCTCGTTCCCCGTTCCCCATTCCTGTTCCCTGATCCTCATTTACCGTTTCCCATTCCCCGTTCCTCGATTCCCCGTTCCCTGTTTTAGAAATAGCCCTTAGACAATAGAGCTCGCATTTACAAATCGTCCCGCCATAAGGTCTCAAATGCTGTTTCTGGCGGGAAATACCAACAAAGCTCTCTGATCCGCCGTCGCACTCGCTGTTTTGGACGCACTGGATGCAATAACGTCACGATGCCAAAGGCCAAAGGAATCTCAGGAAAAAAGCGCGATGAAGGAACCAACGGAAATTTGAACGGCGAATCTGCAAAAGAAACCATGCTTTCGGAAATGAGAGTATCAGGGTGAGAGCGCCTTTAACATTAGTGTTGTACTTTAAACATTAGTTAGCTTTTCAGAATGTTAGCGAAGTACCGTGTGTAATAACCTCGCCCCGAGAATCGGCCGTGTATCTCTGCAAAGCGCAAAAAAAAAAGTATTGTTTTTTACTCCGCAAAGGCGGAAAGGCTTGGTGTTTTCTAAATCTTCCACAAATGAGGACAAATGAATAGCTACGGTGAATCTTCTTTAATTACACGGCGCAGTAAAATGCTGGGATACATTTCGTGAAAACTGGGAGCATGTAAGACGAACTGCGCCGCTCAAACATAGCGGCAGCGACTCAAAACTGAAAACATGACAGCGGACATTTGAGAATATAGGACAAATATAAATGGAACGGTTAGCAGTCGAATGTTTTTTTCCGTGAGTATTTTGAACCCGGGGGGGGGGTACTCCCTATAATGGCCTATACAGAGAGGCTCCGATCGAAAGAGGTACCGATTTCAGGCTTCAGTTATATAAAATGGTCGGGATTTCACGTGCTGAGGTGTATATAAAAAGGTTGGGAAATCGGTCATTTAGGTATTTAAAAGCGCCTTTTTATCATAATATTTTGAATACACGCCCCTTATGGCTGTATCAGCTTATTTATTGAGCACTACATGAAAATTAGAACAAGACTTCCTAAAGTAGGTATTTGAAAGGGGTACCTTTTTTCAATAAAAAAAGTATATAAAAGGGATTCCTTTTCTGCCAAAATGGTATATAAAGGGTAAGGGGTTGGATCTCGGGGCGGAACCTCCTCGTATTAAACTTTGCTAAGTAGCCCCCCCCCCCCCGGGATGTTGGAACAATCGGAAGGTTTTGGTTTTCTTCTTTACGTGACTTTTACTGGCACTTTAATTGATCATGGCAACTTGTTAACAACTTCCAATTAGAGATAATCTATTCATAAATCGTTTTTTCCCTATAACTTTGTCTAGGAGAAAGCTTTTTTCGCAGAACTTTTTATAATTAAAAGAACTCAAAGAGATGTACTTGGGAATATCAATAACTAATATTTTGCAAAATTGTCGATTTTGGTGTATACTGATACCTTAAATACCTGCGAGAATAAATACAAGAAGCAAGGCAAAATTAATCAATTTCGGCAATTGTAGCAATTGACTGCCCAAAATATTTTTTTAACAAAAATATTTAAATAAATTTACTAACTTGTTGATTTCGTAAGTATACAAAGGACAACCCTGGCTGATCTTTGCGTTGGAATCGCCATTTTCACCCTCCTATTGCTGTCACGTAGCAACCGAACAAAAAGCAGGGAACAAGATAGAGGACTTTTAAAGTCATTTTGCCACGCCAGAATCGGCTCAAACCCCATCAAATTATATATCAAAATGCGTCAAATCTATTTAAATATTTAAATCTGCTAGTTTATGTTTAATTCTAAGCATGCGTTGTCGAACTGACCCAATTTTTCTCGGCCCGCTGGCTTCCCGACCGGTCACGCTTTGTAATAACATCAAACCGGTGCCAAAAAGATGTAAAAATGCCATGCCTAAATCGCGATAAAACAAGTCCAGCTTGTTATTCATGAAGCTTAGATATCGCTTGACTTATTTCTGGTGGTACATTTCGGAAAAAGATCCTAGTTTGAGAACTAAAGGCAATATTCAAACAAAAATTAGGTATTTTTAGGGCGATTTCACCGGATGCCGGCGTTACCCGATACGGCATAGGTGCAAATGTCGCAATGAGTTTAATATGATTAAAAGTGACTAGTAGATAGCCATTGGAAATATCCTTTTTAACCCGCAAATTGCGTAAGCAACTTATAAACTGCTAGACAGCACCGACATTTAGCTGAAGGCGCGCACTGATTTCAAATAACGGTCATCAAAGAGAGAATTGTAGGTAGGGAAAAAACATAGGGACTGGGTGGGACGGGGCGGGGGTGGTTATTATGTCTGCATCCACTTCTACACAACTCCCGAACTAGAAACAAGCAAATTACGCTTTGCCGACTCGTTTTTCGAAACTCCAGGTGTATATATTTTAGGCACACTTTAAGTTGTTAAGAAGTTCGGCCAGTTTAGGTCCGTTTCGAGGCCAACATTTGATGTGGTAATATTTTGAAGAAAAACGATCGCCTTACCTCGGGAAAGGTCATGCTTGTTAATCTTTACAGAGACCTTTTACACCGTCAAAAAATGAAGGTAAACGGCCTACCTGGATCTTTTTGTCCTGCCAGGTTTTTGTGATAACGACACTTTACTAAGATACAAATTAACTTGGTATCTTCAACAAATGCGATTTTTGTCTACAAGAAAATGTTAATAAGTAGGTACAAAGCCATATTAAAAAAAAATACGTTTTCCCTTTTGACCCTTGAGACATTTAAATAAAATATAACATGTCATCATTTGTAAAAGATTCATAATAACTAAGTGTCAAAATTCTGCCAACCGTTCTGGTTAACGTGAGTTGTTCTTTTTTTTGGAAATTTTTGGGTGCTCTGTTTCCTAAATCTAATCAAATGACGATTAGTCGTCAGGCACTCGCACTTGTACCCTACACTTCTTAAACAGACGCA
>JAEMPF020009103.1:17500-20000 GCA_022496165.2 Catalaphyllia jardinei | reverse complement strand
TGAACAGACTCATACTCATATTCGCTCCGACGAAGGGCTAGCGCTCGAAACGTCAGCTTCTGAATCTCTTTACGGTGGCTAATTCACATTATCTTTTTTTTGATAAAACCATATTATCTTGTAATACTCCCACCGACGCAGCACCAAAGTTTCTTTAGAAACTTATGAGTCTCGTGTTCCAGTCAAAAACCATAGAAAACTTGATGTGCGTCATTTATAATACCTTAAAACCTCACCTATGCGCCATTAATCGATCATGAAAACGTTTCATACTAAACACGCTTCTCGTCACTTCGTCACTTCAAGTGTCTCGTCACTTCGTCACTCGTCGCTTCTCGCTCTTCTCGTCACTTCAAGTGTGTCGTTAAGAATACTCTTAAAACCTCACGTATGCGTCAGTATTCGAACATGAACACTTTTCATACTAAACGCCTTCTCGTGTTCCAGTCGAACACTACAGAACACTTCAAGTGTGTCGTTCCGAATACTCTTAAAACCTCACGTATGCGTCAGTATTTGAACATGAATACGTTTCATACTTCGCATGAGTCTCGTGTTCCAGTCGCACGCTTCGAAACACTAGCGTGTCGTCTCACTAAACCACGCGCTAAGGTATATATATTACTTGCGCTGCATAAAATCGGTTCTTCACACCGCAAAACACCTTTGTCTGTATTCCTATTCATAGCGTGCGATTCTCGAAAATTAGAGCATACCTGACGCTTTCATTAGTATTCGAAAACGAACACGTCAGAAGTGCCGTCGTGTATCTCGTGTTTCAGTCACAAACTCTCGAAGAACTGGGAGTATTCGAAAATGTTCGAGTCATAAATGATCTCTATATCTTCGAAGCCGAATGCATCATTAATCTGATTTGTATGATTTATCAAACACTTCAAGTCATTCACGAGTATTCAATTTGCATACGGAAAAACAGGCCGGACTCTAATAGAATATTCCAGAGATATTTCGAGTCAGCCGTAATCGAATACGTCAGAACACTGCGGTATACGCGGCGTGCGCCGATCTGTATTGGAGCGTATTCGGGCCCGAATATTTGACTTTTCGCGCAGTGAATTTAAGGTATCATGGTAGGTGGATTTTTATGAAAAATGTGAAAACCTTTTTTTCGCTGTCCAAATTGAGGAGACTGAGAAAAATAATTTGCAAAAAGAATGGAGCAAAAAACTCTTTTGCTTCTTACGATAAAGAGAAAGAACTATTTTTGAATCTCATTAAACTTCTTACGGCGCGTTGACACCTCTAATTAAAATTTACCGCCAGTTGTCACATGCAATGCAAATTGCGGTGTGATATTTTATTTGCGCAAGCGAACTGTTCTCGATCTGGTTGTTTCATCGCAAGTTAGCTTTCGTTCTTGTCAAATTTTGTCTCCGAGGAAGCCGAAGAGGCGAAAATCTGGTGGAACCAGAAAGTTCAGCGTCGAACAAGATCTTTGGCTCCTGGTGGCATTGTTTTAAACTAAGAAGAATGGTTTAAGGAACTCGAGGACACTAGTCCCGCCAATAGGGCTGAAGGTCAAAATACAACAAGTGCTAGTCGCACAAGATTGCTGGAGAACGGCCGCGATTCCGAAACTTCCACAGCGAGAGAGTCAACAACAGATGTAGATGTAAACGATGTAGACCTCGAGATTTCATTTTTTTGGCTTTACGAGACATGGTTTAGAAAAATGTCGGGACAACGAAGAAGGCTAAACTCGAACAACATAACACCAATGCCGCTGACGAAATATTATTAGTAAAAGAGATAATCACGGCAGTTTAAATACAAACTTGTTTATAAAGCTATTAGTAGTTTTTCGCTTCTCGCTCGAATACGTCTGTTTATTTCAATTTGTCATGACCCATTGTTGTCGTAAACTGACCCATGCTGACATCTGTCAGTGCGGAGGAGAATTTCACACCTAATCATACCAGTCTAGTAAAAGGTTTTTCGTCTTTTTCTCGATAAAATAAAACTGCATATAAGGGTGAACATTTTCAATTCGTTTACGCGCGTTTTCCCAGGGAATTGACTGACAATCGGCAGGTATGTTCCTGGATACCTCCTTCGAAAAAGGGTGTCGGGCTTTGTTTAATTTCGCTTCCGTTTAAGAGTTATGGCCGCTTTAGTGGAAGGAAACTACCGCGTTCAGAATATCAAACTTTAGGAGAGTGTAGAAGAAAAAAATCAAAACACATCTGGATATATGTAATTTTGTACCATGTGACTGGGTCGTGCAAAGGGCCTATTTAAGAAAGTAAGTGGAAGAAAAATTTAGCATTGGAACAAGTCCGCCTGTCTAGGGATAGACAGCTGAAATATTGAATGACCACAGAACAAGCAAGGGTGTGGTGTTCTTAAATCACTGCATTATACATTTTGGGGTAAAATAAGGGGTCGCAATCATTTAGAATAGGTGGAGACATGTGAATAAAGGCAGGGTTGATCGGGGATTCTGCTAGCTCCAAATGGGGCTCCCGATCAACGCGCTGCA
>JAEMPF020009103.1:0-12500 GCA_022496165.2 Catalaphyllia jardinei | reverse complement strand
CCACATTTTGACGTCATCTGTGATCTATTACCGAACAGACGCCTAGCAACGTGGATTCCTTGTTTAAATAGAGTAAATCATTAAAACAAAGAAGCGAAACACTGCCAAAAAATCAATTATCCGGTGGCCTTGTTTCATCGTTTTATCGACGATAATAGCTATTGCCATTATCCTCTATAAATGAGCAGGTTTAGTTTGAAAACAAAAAATATAATTTCAGTCAATAGAGCTGACCTGCTGGCGAGCAACGTAATCATGCACTGAATTTTAACTTGCTTTTGAAAGGATTCTAGCCTAGATTTCCGTCAAAGATCGAAGCAGTCATTTTGCAAAAGATTCCTTCTTCGTTTAGCAACTGTGTTCGTCCTGTTTACTTGTCGTGAAAACAAAAGTTGAGAGCTTAATAACCACGCCTTGAAAATATATTCATTGCTTGGCGCGGCAAATATAATGTCATAAAAGGTAACACTCGACCAGTGAGATTGCTATAAATTCTTTGTTCAGCTCTTAAATTATACTAAATCACAATATCAAGGATTAAAACAAAAACTGAATTGTTCGCATTTAGGACTATATAGCTAAGACCAAGAAATTTTTCAAAGAAATGAGGGTGATGCCAGTTTGGAATGTATGCTCTTATTAATTGTACTTTGAAACAGCAAGAAAAACCGAGAATTCAAGTGCTTGAATGTATAAACCACAGTACAAGTATTTGAAATCTTTCAGTCGTTTAAACGTGGAGGGAAAACGTCACTCTAGTCTCTGAGTTTTTTATTTGTTAGACTTCTATCTTGTGCGATCTACGTCCAACTTCTAAAGCTGTTTCTTTTCAAGTACTTGACTGACAAATGCAGCCACACTCACAGAAATATTATGTATGTATGGGCCACAGGGGACGACCGAAAGATAAAACATATTTTGTAGAGTATTAACCCAAATGCTTTGACCCGACTTTGAGAAGCGACGTAAAAGGTTCTTGAAACAACCTATAGAAACTCAGTACAGTTTACAGAACGAGAAACCTATGGATCTTTGTGGGAACAAACCCAAACATGACCATCGTTGGCGGATTGTTTAGAGCTTAAGAGCTTTCCATAGACTTGAATTAAGGACAAACTACCTGAAGTCATGAGACTGAGTGTGGGGGAAGTCGTGCGGGAAGTACAAACCAATAAACAACTGGTGATCTCGAACGAAAATTCTAAATTCTACAAAAAAGACCATTGAGCTGCATGACACAAGCCTCGATATGGCCTTATCTCTAATACGTGTTTTCCCATGGGAGGGAGTGTGTGAAGAAATCCAATGCTGTATCAGGTGGAATGTGTTAATGGCAAGGAACTTAATATAGTTAAGGCTCATCCTGCACATAAATATTTAATTAGAAACTTTGATCATAAAATAAATTTTAAAGTAATGCATTTGTCTTTATGTATTATACTCCTTTTGTAGGTAGTTATCCTATAACCAATTGCAGAACTTACCTCGCTGGCTTTATGATCACCGGTGTATGTAAAACTCGGAACCCACCGGAGCCTACCTGAACCACCCGAGACCATCCGGAACCTAATTGGAACCACCCGGAACCCCATGGAACCTACCCGGAAACCCCCGAAACCTTGCCAGAAAACAAAAATAATAAAAATTAAATCAAACTAATAAAGAAACAAAATAAAAATAATAAATCAAATAAAAATAAGTAGTTTTCACCTCAAAAGAACAGGAAGGCACGTGACAAACGAGGTGTTTCTCAAGCCAAAGGTCAAAGTGCAAAGACAAGTATTTCACCTTTGATTTCGTTGCAGTCAGTTTTTAATTTATCCGCTAGTGTGGATAGGATAGCCCCTTTTCTCAAGGAAAACCAACAACTGCACAATGCAGACGATGTAGAGGAAGTCAAACAGATTGGAACAGATACATGTTAAGGCGGGGGTACACGTCAAGTTTGCTTTGACGTCGCTTAACGCGGCCTTTCTGCCGGCGCCAATATCTCGGTCACGTTTCAAGCGATGCTAAATCTCTCTGCTTATCTCATTAACCACAGTTTGGCGGCTCCGTGTAAATTTTTGGGTGATTTTTGGCATTTTTGGAAAGAGTTTCTTTTTTTTCTCAAAGGATAGCTTAAATTGAGGAAAATATGAAATGTTGAAGATTTGGTGCATTTGGAAAATTGAACTTTGAAGCGAAGAATTAGTGGACGGATACTTCCAACCCATTTAAATCCTAACAATTTGCTTTTAATATTATTTCAACTTTCACTCCTATTCATGTTTATCCCCGCCTTAAATGTAGCGCCGAGCAAACTCACTCGAAAACCCTCTAGACCACCCATTGAACGCCGAAACCAGGGTGCACGGAAACACAATCGCTAGCGAGATTATCCGTGTAGAGCTTAGCGCCTCGGAAATTACTTTCAGAATTGAAGGAGTCACGAACGCCTGAGTGATAAAAGTATGTCAAGTCAGCCTCGTGTTTCTCTAAAGATAAAAGAAAGTCTAGGTTCGCACAAGGAATGCTACAAAAACTTTCTCGAAAAGACCATTGGCAACCGCCCACGAATCCACGGTACGATCAGAAAACCTTTTCAGGAAATTAGATTTCTTGATTTAGCTAGAATACCACGTCAAAATGTGAAAAATACCCGGCGTGCTCTGCCGGGGTGCCTGCTGTGCTGGTGCTCATCCATCTTTACAGGCCTGGGGCGAATTTATGATGCGTCACGTTGTCACACAGGGGTGTGTATTTGCATATTGTACTAAAACCCGAAACAACGAAACGAAACCACCGAAAGGAGCAAAACAGTGAGTAAATAAAAGAAAAAGTTAATAAAACACGGCATGATCTCACTTTACTATGGTAGTCTCTCCCAACCAGATCCACGTGGCCCCGTCTCATATGTAAACATAGGGGAGTTTTACCATTATTTGATTTAGACGAACTACCTTGGAAAAAAGTTCCTGAGCGACCTGGTTTAGTTCTAATTGTTTTGCTGCGTCTAAACAAAAGCTAATGAACTTGCCCTTACCTTTTCTTTTCTGGAGTTGTTTCCAGCGAGGAAATGTTTTTGAGTAGCTCGTTATCATGATCGTTCCGTTCGGTCTTTAATCCACTGTTGAAATGTTGTTACCTGGCAAAAGGACAGGTTTCCTCGGTTTTGATGAAAACTGACTAATGTAGTTCTTCAGTATCGTCACCTTCAGATTCATCTTCTCTAATGATAGCCTCTTTCGCCTAACTTATGGCCCTATTAGAAAAATGTGGAAGGTCTCTCGCTGACTTACACACAACGCGCGTGGGTTCGACTCAAAATATTTGTCTTCGCACTTTGACCTTTGGCATGGGAAATACTCCGTTAGTCACGTGCCTTCCTGTTCTTTTTGAGGTGAAAACTACTTATTTTTATTTGATTTTTATTGTTTTTATTATGTTTCTTTATTAGTTTTATTTGATTTTTATTATTTTGGTTTTCTGTCAAGGTTCCAAGGGGGTTCCGGTTAGGTTAAGTGGGGTTCTGGTTAGGTTTCGGCTGCTTCCGGCTAGATCCCGGGTGGTTCTGGCAGGTTCCGGTAGGTTCCGGGTGGGTTCCACGTTTTACATACACCCTAGGATCACTGCGCTTGGCTAAAAAAAATAAGTAGAACGTTATCGCAATCAATATCTTAGAGAATAGATATTAAAAGTTGGTGAATTGAACGCGAACGGCTCTTGAATAGGTGAGAACAGCGGAAGAATTGTTCCAAATTTTCCAAGTTGGGTTGATAAAAATCACCTGTCTGATTTCCTCTATTCTAAGATAAACTTCAGTAAAGAGCTTTGGAAGAGCAATGGTTAAACTGCAATTTGATCATAAACCAAAGGAGATTTAGAAAGTTTAAAACCCTTTGCGTTTAAAAAAACAAAAACAAAACAGAGATTTCCAGGTTGTTTTTTTTTTAGTGTGACGATCGTTTTTAACAGCGACTAATTGCAAATCCAAAATGCCTTGCCATATATGGATAGTGGATCTTTTCTTAAACAAGATTAATTTTAAGTTTGGTGAAGGAGAACCACTCTCCCGTTGAGTTTGAAAACTGCCTGGTCAAGTCACGTTTGAAAATGGCTCGTTCCAGGTAAGCGAGCCAGTTTTATTTAGCTCAAGACTGAATAACAATCGCAGTGAAAACTAAATAAAACAGTTTAACAAAACCATTCAGTAGTATGGCAAACTAGTTCCTATTTTGAAAGAATGTCAAAATTCGTTCCCAGCTGAGTCATAAGCCACCAATAAAACTACGCGAGTGTCACTGGTGAATAACGGACAAACAACGCTACAACACAGTAACTAAAAACTTATATATCTAGGCTAAATCGGCAAATGTTTAATACAAATGTTTTCATTTAATCTGCAAGGTAAGAAACTGTGAATAATTTTAGAAGTTATTGAACACGATCAGCCATCAATCGATCAACGGACCTCGTTTGACTTCCATGCGTTGCTATGCAAGCGTAGCAATTGAATAACGAGCAACAATAAAACGTTGCAAAGATCATGTAGTTTATCACACAACGTAATTAAGCAAATGTGAAATTAACGCCTGAAAAAATGTAGGCATTCCAAAACATGACCTCTCCGATACCGGTGCAGGGCTCTGCCAACTGTGCTATCAAGTCAACTGTGAGCTGGTCACACTGCAAGTTCGTAATATACTCGTAGACGATCAAGAATGTAAATGAATACATGAATGATCATATATTTGAAATGCGGAGAAAAATGTGAATACATGTTTGATCATTGCACTTGTACACGTGTGTACAAGCCCCTTGTTTACTGCCTGACACGTTAGAGACTTAAAGGCCAGAAGATAGGTCTCTTTCTCATAGGTTTCTTCTTGGTTTTAAAAACATATATAACTGTTCACTGCGATAAGAAATATCAGTTACTAGTGCATGTGGCCGAATAGTTTCTCCTCAACTGTTAGCGTAGAAACGAGATGGTCGATAAAAGATTTTGAGGTGGTGTGTCTTTTGCGCAGCCGAAAGCAAACAGTAAATAAGGTTAAGACAAAACTTCCATGTTATCAAGCCCAGGAAAGGTTCATAAACGACAGACGACGAGAATTAAAACTGAATACTTACAGTCGTTGCTAGGTCGAGATTGCCAGCAGAAATCTTTCTTGCGTTAAAGTAATTAAATGTTGCTCCTCTTAATGATCCCTACAAATTCTTTTTAATGCAACATAATTACATCCAAATTACTTTGCATAATTTCTTGTTAATTCACTGCTTTTATTGACACTACTTGAGAGTTCATAAAGAACGAGACTGCATGTTTATGATCCATGAAAGTAAATTACATTACAGTTTACATGGAACTGAGTTTCTTTGAAGATTAATTAAGAAAAGAGCAACCTTTGTCTAGCTGCTACTTTAAAAAAAATGGTCTTACTGTTCTTTTGCTGATAAAAGCATGAAACTTTGCCAGTTATCCAACATTAAAATGATGAACATTTTCATAAAGCCACCCGATACTAGCCACTGGAGATTCTAGCTGTGCATGCCCCAAATCACGACTGCATGAAAATGAAGCTCACAACAAATACTCTGACAATTTCCGGTATTGTTTAAATTTAGGGAAGCGCTTTATGTTGCTTAAGGGACTAACATTTTCTTTGTCGCCAGGATGTTATGTGCAGTTATATGAAATGTTACGCGACTAGTCACATGACTAGTTATTGATATTTTGACGAGGAAAAAGTGACCATTCTGACTTTAAACTCTCGTAGCTTTTAAAATAACCATTAAAACGGGCAACATTGGTTTTGTAACTTTTTCTTTTAACTCCTTGGCAATCACTAGCTACCAAAATTTTTATTAAGTGAGGGTTTAAACTCACTGATTGAAAGAGTTTTTTTTAAATTTTATACTGTAAGTCGGACTTTTCAGTAGCGAGGATTTCAAAATAGTCCCATTTGATGTTGTGGCCGGTAGAGATTACATAGTCAGCCAAAGAGGAAGCCTGACAATCTTGTGTGAGAGCCTTAAAATGTTCAGTCTTCCTATCATGTAATCGTCGTTTAGTTTTACCGACGTAGAAAGAATTGCAGTCCCAATAACAAACCTTGTACACTACTTTCGATCTTGGAAAGCGGCTAAAACGGTCTTTGTATTGAAAGAAAGACTTAACCCTGGAAGTATTATTAAAAATAACCCTAAGATTGACAAAACCATAAAATTTACTAGCACAAGATTTAACATGTCGCGCAAGAACTTCACTTTGGCAACCTAAAAAAGGTAAGACAAGGAATATATATATTTTTGGAACAGTGGCGAAAGGTTCAGAAGATTTGTTCTTTTGTCTGTTCTAAACATGATTAATGTTATATCAAAGCACGCCTCTCGGGTAACCATTCTGAAGGAGAGTTTTCTTTAAATCAAAAAGTGCCAACTGTAATAAGCAGGAACTCGAGCAAATGTGTAAACAGCGATAGGCTAGGGTGCGGATTATTTTGATTTTACCATAACGACAACGTTATCGTTATGATAACGATAACGAACACGATAACGAACACGATAACGATGACGATGACGGTAACAATAACGGTAACGGTAAGGGTAATGGTATTGGTAATGGCAATGACAATGATAATTGTAATGGTAATAGTAGAGATAATGGTAATGGGAATCATAATGGTAATGGTAATGACAGTGGTAATGATAATGATAAGGATAACGATAACGATAACAATAAGGGTAACGATAAGGATAACGATAAGGGTAACGATAAGGATAAGGATAACAATAACGATGATGATAATGATAAAGCATATGATAATGATAATGATAATGGTAATGATAATGATAACGATAACGATAACGATAACGATAAGGATAACAATAACGATAATGATAATGATAAAGCATATGATAACGATAATGATAAAGCAAATGATAATGATAATGATAACGATAACGATAAGGATAAGGATAACAATAACGATATTGATAAGGATAATGATAATGATAAAGCAAATGATAATGATAATGATAACGATAACGATAACCACAATGATAATGATAATGTTATTAATTTTATTTAAATAGTATAAACCCTATTGAGTACTTTTCGTACAAATTTTAACCTTACACGTTTCTGGTAAAAATACAAAGTACTAAATAAAAACTTTTTGAAACATTTAACACAGCTATTGAAAGGGTTAAATTTTGAAAAGTGGTAATAGGTGGGATATATATTGCTAAAACAATGCTATATTCTGCAATGAACTCTTGATGCAATAAAAAACTCTCTTCATAAGAAAACATCATATAAAGCTTAAATAAAAATTGAAAAAATGCTTCTTGGCTGAGTGTTCTTGGATTTGACAAGACTTCCCTTAAAATACCTTAACTAAGATTTGCATGCCGTTTTTCAATGTCTACGTCAATGTGTGACAGTTCTTAGTGGACTCTCAGGGGCGCAAAATACACTCTTGTCTTGATCCATGACATGGCAGTCGCATAGTTTTCGCTTTTCGTTGTAGCAACAAACTAAGCAAGTCTACTATGGTATCAATTACATACTACCGTCTTTCTTCCTGTCGTGCTGAAAACTGATGGCGTAAGTGACTTTGTAGCTTGCTCTACTTCTAACACATGGCTAGCGTATTGGCGCTTCTTCTCTGTTTTGTACTGCTCAATATCTGGTCTGGATCCAAATCTCTATAGGAGTCTGCATTTGGATGACAAACCCTGCCATCAAAGAAAGCCGACCTCTGCCTCTCTCAGAATCCCCTAGCAACTATATCCAGCCACGCGGTATTGGGTCCCCTGTTGAGCTCTTCTCCAGTGGCGTCTTGCAAGACTAGTTTTTTTTCGACACTATCGCATACCATGCGACGTAGTTCCGCCTCCAAATCCCTCAGAGCACTATGGCATTGGATGATAAATCCACCGCATTTGTGTAATTATCATAGTGCGGTCCACAATGACCATGTTCCGCCAACGCAAATATAGGGCGTACGAGGAACTCCCCAGCCGTACTTGATTTTCACAGCATCTCGGGACTTACTCCTGTTAAATCGAAATTCATATTTCTTATTGGCAAAACAGCAACCAAACTAGAAGCACCCTTCTTTGTGGCAAGCTCGGCAGCTTTCGAAGATCGAGACCTTCACCTTATCAAGGTCTCCCTTCAGACACTGATTCTTTACTTGCATCTTGCGTTCCACAGCGTGTACTTCATAGTCTTTTGGTGGCTCATGCGCATCGCTTGGTCTAGTAGACTAGAGATATAAGCTTATCGTGTATCCTCTAACGCTGCTGTTAAGTTCGGAAAGTTCCTTTTTTATTATTATTATTTTATTATATTATATTATTAAATTATATAGATTAGTTTGATTATTTATTTTCAAAATTGTAAAGCGCCATAGAGCTTTTAGGATATGGCGCTCTAAAAATCTATATATTATTATTATATATTATTATTATTATTATTAGCCTCATTCTCACTGGCAGGGCCAGCAGTTCACGTTCAGCTTGTGCCACCCATTCTTCGATTTTATCGTTAACTTACTGTTCCCAAGAAGGAACCTGGAGCCAATTCACCCAGATGGTTCTCTGCTTCTCTGGTGTTGTTAATTTCTGTTTCCTCGAAGACGGTCTTAGCGGTCTTCTTCTTATTGGTCATCGTAACACTTTCCAGGATAGTGTCCTGAGTCCGGTCCGGCCAATGTCAGCTCGTCCCACCACATGTACATCCCGATGTTCTGTAGTATTAGTGATCCACACCCTGTCGATTCATCTGCTTACTAGCACTGTTTGGCTAAGCCTTACTCGCTTCCTGCAGACGAGAGATGGGCGGCTGTAGACTGAGGGCATACATGCACATTGCTAACGGATCGCCTTGCGTAGTACCTTCCGCAGAAATAAGTTCTTTACTCCCCTTTGCAAATTGTCATGCCGGTAGGTATTGATTCTAAAAGTAGGTAACACTGGACAAAGAACCCTGATGTTATGACGGGTGGCGGCTCGGTTTAGTTTATTGAAGGCGTTTGACGCATCTAACAACAAGCTTTTATTACCAAAATAAAAAAGTCAATTATTACATTAGAATATATTAATACGCAAGAAAAGGTAACTTTCACTCAGGATAACTAAAAAGCTAATCGAGCTGAGTAAAACTAAGTACTGTTTAAAATAGAAAGTAGGTTGGCAGTAAAGCTAGAGCAAAGGAATCAAATCACAATAAAAAGAGATGAAGAGAGTAAATAAATAAATAAATGAATGAATAGATAAATAAATAAACAAATACCAGTTGAAAACTCATGAACAGTAAGACTGTAAGATGTCTGACTTAACTTTGTTTTTAAACGTTTTAAGGGGGAGGTGTTTAATGTTTTCATCAAGAAAAGCACTGCAGCACTGCATCGGTTTCATCCTGTTGGAATAAACTGTTCATCGCATTGTCCTTTCCCACTTTGGAAACACGAATAAACTCATTTGACGTAATCTATAGTCTATACAAAATGAACCAATCTTATTTGTTGCTCGGCTACACGTCCCAAAGAGTTGTGATTGGCCGTCACAATCACGCCACTGTCACTCTTGAAATCAATCCGTCCCTTTTTTTGGAAAGAAATTGAAAACTTAAAGGGAAAGCAGAATTGCGCTGCAAAATGTTCAAATCTTATAGAAAATGCTGGAAATGTCAATTCAGTTTTTGTTATCTGAGCAGCCCTGTAAGTCAAAAAGCTTCGATGTTGCCTTGAATATTGTAGGAGTTAAAAAAAATACGCTATGAAAACTTGCAGTTTCGGTCAGCACTGGAGGCCATTCGATTGGAGTTTAAAATCTGAGAAAGACGCGTTAGTGGCGGTGAAAATTGATGTCCTCTGTGGTTGGAGATTCCCGAATCTGTTTGATATAGTGTTGGAGACACTTCAGAGCTAAGCTGATACAATTAGCCATGAGCTATATCGAGTTATACTTTGTTTGCTGCTGTGCCCTGAAACGGCCTGGAAAATTCGCTTCGGAAAGAAAGATTGTCTTTATTTTAATTGATTTTCAAAGGCGATGTTTTGACGTTTTATTACTGACATTAATCTGTGTCGACACAGCTGTCAACAATTATTTTCAGACTTAGAATATTTCAAATAAATTAATGACTAGACACGTTTGAAGCACTTTGAAGAAGCAATACCATCTGGACTTTTCATATGTTTGTTTGCTTTTTACCCTAACATGTGAAAACAGTGTATTACAATATTTTAAACGCAAGTAATATAAAAAAGGGAAATCATTGCAAAGATCTCCAACTTGAGTTTTAAGCAGCTCATTACCTTTCCGATGCCCCCCCCCCCACCCCCACTGCCGCCTAAATAATAATATTTCACTTGTCTCTACTACAACAGTCTTTTGTCCAAAGAAATTATTTGTCTACCACACTTAACGTTATCAATTGAAACAATTATGAACAAGCAAACATACCAAAAAATCCATTTTCCATGAAAAATGTCTATTTGTAAAGATCAGCAGATTGACCATTTCCGTTTGATTAACAATGTTCCTGATTTCGAAAAAAAATGTCAATTCCCTTTCTGAGCAATAATAGTAACAATCTTTTCCTTGACAGTACAACAGTAACTCTCCTTTTGAACTAAGTCAAACCCTTCTTACAAAAAACAATTGTTCCGGCACGTGTAGCCTACGAACAAAAGTATGAACTTTGCAAAGGTCGCCAGATCGCATGTTACTCAAGTGTGTAAACATGCGCGTTTAGTTTTTGCCTATTACAAAGGAAATATGTATATATACATTTAGAGAAATTGTCCTGCCGCTTAGAGTGATTTAATTTATTGTTTAGTCTTAAATATCTCATAAAAGTAGTTCCCTGCGCATTCCTTTTTATACTTCTCTGGGCGCCCTTGCCTCATAGATTTGATAATAAAATCATATTGATTGTTTGGTCGGTTACAAAAACACTGAAACTAAAACTAAGCGATTACTGTAAGTTGGAAGTAGAATGCTGTTGAACAGTAATATTCTCGTGCAATTTACACTGATTGTGATTATTTGTTGATAGGTACTTGCAAAACAACCGGTTAAAGGACTTACCTCAGGATATCTTCAAAAATATCAGGCCGTGGATCCTGTGAGTAGATGTACATAAGAATCCCACCCCATCTTACTCAGACAAGATAGATGCGTCTCGCTTCACTGTTGGACATTTCGAACATGTGTTGGCCAGTGCAGAAAGCCCTCGTGGTTGCTAGCGTACTCAATTCGTACTGTACACAAGCAGTGGTACATCATATTTTGTATTTTGTCTATTTTCATAATAAACTTGAATTTGAATTTGAACTTGAATTTGTTAAGTAAAAAAGAAGGTAAACTTAAAGGATTTCTTCACCAAATGTCTCAGAGTTTTTACATTGCGTTCTAGGTACCCAATCAGAGAGCTGAATCAGATCTCGCCACTCCCATGCCCTCTCACACTGGATTCTTTGTGCAATTCATCGCAAAAATTGATTACAGCTGTTTCGAGAAAGGTTTTGTTACAAACGGAGAAAAGCCTATGTGATGTCCAAAGTTATTTTGGGTAATGTGGTTTCACGGTTGTTTGAGCGAACCTCATGGTGTTTCAGCATGGTGGAAAGAAACAGCACAAACACATGTATCCGTTCTTTCTCTTTCAATGTTGCTGAATCGCCTTGAGCCTCAATCACGCCAAGCGAAACTTTTACTACCCATAATGCCAATCGACATTGTCACGTACGCTTTTACACTTTTGTGGTACAACCTTTCTCGAAACGGCTGTATACTGGTTCAACGGACGTTTTCAAATGCGGTGCATGTGAGGGTTCAAAAATGTTCATTGTCACTGTGGTGAAAATCAAGCTATATCACGCCGCAATGACGTTAACATTTGTATGAAATAGGCAGAAAATCGGCAAAATTCATTTTAAAATCATAAAATTCAAAACTGAATGATGCACACATTACAATTCTTTAAAAAAGAAATGTAAACGTAGTAATACAGAGCTTAGTTAAGAAAGGTTCCAAAACATGGATGCAAGAGACCAAGTTACTCAACAAAATAATTGGCATAGCAAAATATTTTGATTCTTAAGTAAGGCCATGTTCACAAGGAGGTAGGGTAACCCTAGTGCTAGGTTTACGTTTCCTTAATTCTTTTTTTCTTCGTTGATCTGTTTACAATGCAGCTAGGTTAACCTACCACTAGGAAATGATGTAACAGAGAATTAACTCTGAAGTGTAAATTTCAGTGCTAGTTTAACGCATGAATGACCCACTAGGCGTTAGCCCTAGTAAAGGGAATCAGGGAACCACACGAGGTAAAGAAAAAATCTTTTGACCTCGGTGGGAATCAACATTCATATGTACCCTTACTTTCTCTTCGTCGCGATTTACCAACTAAATCGACCCCGACCTTCTCTGTCCGACCTCGTAGCTCAGTCGGCAGAGTGACGGTAGATCTAATCCGGAGGTCGTGGGTTCGATTCCCA
>JAEMPF020009102.1:10000-26710 GCA_022496165.2 Catalaphyllia jardinei | reverse complement strand
TGGAAAAATAATATAGAAAAATAAGCTGGAAAAATAATATAGAAAAAAATATTGAAAACTGTGCTGGAGTTTATTATTTGAAAAAATATTAAAAAATGTGCTGGAAAAATAATATACAAAAAAATATTGAAAACTGTGCTGGAGTTTATTATTTGAAAAAATATTGAAAATGTGCTCGGGCCCCCATATACTATACTACTTACATGAACGCAAGGTGCAAATGAAAACTCTTTTAAACGAAACAAGAAATTCTAGAATTCAGAGAAAAGTAGTATTAGAATTCCACATGTCTGTTTTAGTATATCAGTGATGTCTAGTTTAGTGTTTTATTTAGACTGCTTCAAAAATGTATTTTGGTACTGACGCCATCTGCCGCTCTTTGTTTATGTCGGTAATTTTGTTAGTCCTGCCCAGGTTAACTCAGCTGAACGCAGGGGTTTCTATTCTATTCTACTTAGAACCTAAAAAGAAAATCGATTCAAGTCAACTCGATTTGAGAACCAGTCGCGTGCCATGTTTTGCGGTCTTCACGTAATTAATTCAGCATTTACAGTTCACTAACATCACAGCTTTATAAAACTACACCCTGACAAAGGAATATCTTTTCTTCCCTTTGGTGATTAGAAGCTTTGTGGAGAGAATGTTTGTGTTCCTGTCGATGTAATTGAGAATCAAGGGTAACAGAGTTAATCACCCATATAAGCTTAATGCATTCTGAAGGGCTCTTAAGAAAATTTTAGATGTAGCATCCATCCGAGAAGCGAAGCTCCTGGTTGCTTAGTTTTCTGTAGTCCTTCTCGGACAAATATTTGTTTTCAGAACATCGAATTTCATCAGACAGTCCCCCGACAGAAACTGTCCTCGACAGAAACAATCTGTAAAATGTAAATCTTATTTATAGTGTTAATGCACCCAGCTATAGAAGCACTAAGCTAAGCTAGTTTACAGGCATACCACTGAAACAAAGGAAACGAATATTTCAAATAGACGTAAAAGTTTAAAATCCCAACTGGATGGAGGCAGAGCAGTTGGCTATTTACAAATCGTGACAAAGATCTGAACTCAAACAGTAGCAGCGGCAGCGGTATATTTAGACACGAGACGAGTAGTACTTCATTTAGACACGAGACTACCAAATCCGGCTAGTCCAGCGCGCTAAACCACTCGGTCACGTTGCCTCCTCATTTGTTGTTTCAATATGCAAAGCCCCCTCGTGGAACAATAGGCATTTCGCACGATTCGGTCACATGATACGGAATTTGTTACGTCGGGACGCAAGTTACACAGACTATAACAACACCGATTACATTAAGCCTAAAAAACATGCTCAGTTTGAGAGGGTCTCCATGGCAAGCCAAAGCACATCTTTCAGTGAAGATATGTCGAGCCTCTTGCCACAAGATCATTCTTGTCATTATTAAATCTGTCTGTTCGTGATCATGGTATGTATCTCTGACCGTTGATGTATAGTTTGTCATAGACCAATTTGACGTCGCGCCCCTCTTTCTTTGCATCTTTTAAAACTCTCACTAGGCCTTTTCGTATTTCTACAATCTCTCGGGGGAAATCTTGAGAAATTCCGAAGACTGTTCCAGCGAGAGAACGAGCGTTAGATAATATGAGTTCTTTATTCTTGTAGAAACTAAACTTAGCTATGATTGGGCGCGGCTTCTCTCCATTTGCTTTTCGTTTACCAAGTCGATGTGCTCGTTCTATTGAGATTTCATCTATGTCGTCTTCTTTCAACTTCAATTCGTCTTCTAGGAAGGAGTAAAGCAGCGATTCGGTCTTGGCGCTAGTTTCATTCACTTCTTCAGGAATACCATAAAATATCAAGTTATTTCTCCGACTGTGGCTTTCTAATTTAATTGCGCGTTCCTTCTCGAAGCTGGCACTCTTTGTCAAGTTGATCACACCTTTCTCCAGCTCAGAGATCGTCTTTGCCTGAGTATCGACTTGTACGACCAGAATTTTGATAGACTCGTGAGAAAACTCGAGGCTTTTTTCTAAATCAGCGTTTACTTTTTCCAGCTGCTTTTGCTTTTCCTTAATCGCGTCGATTTCTTCCATCCGCGCAAGAACAAGGTCAAGTTTACGATTCATCTCAATTATAGTGTCGGCCATATTGCGACAACCACCGCAGGTTTCGTTGACTTCGTTATCTTCGGTTTGTGAGCCTGATTCTTTTCTCCTGGCCCTCTTTCGACCTGTCTCTGGAACTTCGTTCCCCGTTTGATCTTCCATAATTAGTGCTCTTGGGCGTGGAGAAGTTACAAAGCCATTTAGAGCGAAAGACTCGCAGACACCAAAAAGTTGCGTCCGTCCGCTCTGGAGGTCGAGGCTTTTTTTTAGCGGCATTGCAGGTAACAAAGCAGATGTCGCTATTCTGTTCAATAACGACTTTGCCTTCAAGGTTTTGAGGCAAATATGTGATAAGGAAGGAAGGTACATTATTATTGATTTAGAGGTCGGTCAGCTAATCTTAACGATCAGTAATATTTATGCTCCTAACAAAGACGACCCCATTTTCTTCCAAGATATACGTGAACAAATGACAATGTTTAGGTGTGAGGAAATTATCCTTGCGAGAGATTTTAATCTTGTTATGGATGTTAAGAAGGACAAAAGAGCGGTAAGTCAACGACGCACCGAAACGCCTTGAGAGTGATTCAAAATATTCGGGATAATCTTGATCTCACTGATATATGGCGGGGCTTAAACCCAGACGGGAGGAGATACACATGGAGACAAAACAAGCCTGAAATACATTGTCGGCTAGACTTTTTCCTTGTAAGTGTAAGTCTTGCTGGAAGAATTTTAAAAGCTGATATATTTCCCGGCTACAAAACGGACCATTCTCTATGCAACATCGTTATTAATTACCAAACCCATCCCGGAGGACCAGGTCTTTGGAAATTAAACTCGTCACTCTTGGGGGAAATGGATTATGTAAACAAAATTAAATCTACAATTCTTGAAACGGTCAACCAGTACGAAAGTGACGAAACAATAGACGAAGTGTTGTTGTGGGAAATGATTAAGCTTCAAATTAGAGATACTTCAATTAAATACTCAAAGGCGAAAATAAAGAATATGAAGACTAAGGAAGCCGATATTGAAAATGATATTTCCGCTCTTGAAAGACAACTTGAGAGCTGTATAACCAACGACAAAGAAGCTCTTGCTGAACAATTGAGGCTGAAGAAAAGGGAATAAGAAAACATTATTGAATACAAAACAAAAGGAGCCATGATTACATCCAAAGCTATGGTATAATGAAGGTGGGAAAAATAATAAATATTTCCTGAGCCTTGAAAATCGCCACCGCAAAAAAAAGACAATCATGCAGAACAAGGGTTTCGAAGCTGTTAAGTCAATGGAATCCGGTAAATCACCAGGTACAGACGGTCTTCCTGCTGAATTCTATAAATTTTTCTGGAAAGATGTATCTACTTTTCTTATAAGTTCCCTTAATAGAAGCTATCAAAAAGGAAATCTAGCTATAACTCAGGTGAGAGGTATCATTTCTTTGATCCCGAAAAAAGACAAAGCATTAAATGAATTGAAGAATTGGAGGCCTATAACCTTACTTAACTGTGATTACAAAATTGCATCAAAAGCGATCGCTTCTCGTCTAAAGCTTGTGCTGTCGGATCTAATAGATCACGATCAGACCGGTTTTCTAAAAGGCCGTTCTATTGCTGAAAATATTTGCTTGATCAATAATGTTATTTCCTATACTCACGTGAAAGATATTCCTGGATTGCTCCTTTTTATCGACTTCGAAAAAGCATTCGATACTATTGAATAGACCTGTGGAAAGCGCTAGAGTATTTTGGCTTTGGTTCTTCCTTAATTAATTGGATTAATTTATTTTATTCTGATATCCAAAGTTGCATAATAAATAATGGATGGTCGGGGGGTTCTTTGGTTTACGTAGAGGAGTAAGGCAGGGCTGTCCGCTCTCCCCTTACCTATTTATTCTCTGTGCCGAGATGTTAGCAACAGCTATTCGTGGAGATAACGAGATAAAAGGAATCTCCGTGGGAAACGTCGAGTGTAAATTAAGTCAGTATGCGGACGACACTACGATGATATTAGATGGCTCGCAAGCGTTGCTTGAGAGGTCTTTAGCTTTGCTAGACAGTTTCGGTCAACTGTCTGGCCTGCAAGTTAACTGTGAAAAAACTGACGTTCTCTGGATAGGATCAAAGAAAGGGTCAAATCAAATTATTTGCCAAGAAAAGAACTTGAAATGGGCGGATGGTAAAGTCAAGGCTTTAGGTGTTTGGTTTAGCACGGACCAAAATGAAGGAATGAAAAGGAATTATGAAGACAAGGTTCACAAAGCTGAAGGTATTCTTAATAGTTCGCAAAACAAGAGACTAACGCTTCCTGGAAAGATTACAACTATAAAAACTTTAGCTGCATCCCAACTGGTCTATATCATGTCCTCAATACGTACATGGTTTAAATCTTTAAAAGAAATAAATGATTTGTTTTTCAAATTCCTCTGGGATGGAAAAAGGGACAAAATCAAGCGGTCGGAAATGATTGCTGACTATGGCGATGGTGGCCAAAAAATGTTGGACATCATGGCTTTCAATAAGTCTTTAAAGATCGCGTGGATAGTAAAGTACATTTCCGATGATTGTAAATCCAAATGGAAAATTTTTTTGGGATTTTTGTGTTTCAAAATGGGGAGGAAAATTTGTTTTTCTTGGAAACCTGGGGAAAAAAGACGCCAACAAATATGATATTGGGGCTGACTGCCTTCGAGAACTCATCGATATTTGAGTGGACTTCAATTTCAGAGACTCTTTCCTCTCCAAATACGACTTTTGTAGCAGTATGATATGGAATAAGTCTTTAGTCAGAATTGGTAATATGCCTTTTTCTATAAACACTGGGCCAAAGCTGGTGCATACAATATCAAAGACCTTGTCAACGATGATTTTACGATCATAACTTATAGGGAGTTTAGAGAGAGATATTGCTCATCTGCCTCTTTCCTTGAATTTTACGGAGTGACCTCGGCCATAAGAAGCGCTATGAAGTCTATGAAATTGAAGACGCAAGATGGAAAAGATCAAGAGTTTTCGGTGCAAAAACTGATTGCAGCAACCAAGCCGACTAGATTAGCTTATAAAATTTTCATAAGGAGAAATTCTACTCGTCCGCAAAAGAGTCAAGAAAAATGGGTAAAGGACTGTGGCCTTGAAGTGGTGGAGGATTTGAGCTGGAGGACAATTTATTTACTACCAAGGTTGTGTACAATTAGCACTAAGATAAGGAACTTCCAGTTCAAATTTCTCCACAGAAGTATTGCCACGAATACCTTTCTATCTAAAGTTGGAATTTCAGACACTGCTCTTTGCTATCTGCGCAAAACAGACAAGGAGACATTAATCCATCTTTTCTGGGAATGCTCGGTAATAAAAACCTTTTGGGAAAGGGTTCAATGTTTTTTCGTCTCAATTCATTTGATGCCAGCCTCGCACGTTTTGGATATATATGAATGCTTAGGTTTTAAAGGAGAGAAAGACGATATTTTAGTAAGCCACTGTTTGCTCCTCGCAAGGAATTATATTTATTGCTGTAAATTTAAGAACATCTCTCCTGTAACTCTCGTGCTATTCTGCCCTAAAAGGCCCATTGGGACAGTTGATATTTTCGCGCGCGTTAGGCTATTATGCTAATGAGGCTAGTAGTTTTAAATTCGGTAGCAACGGTCAAACGAACGCTTTTTCTATGCTCGAGTTATTAGAGCTATGGTTGTTATTATTGTAAGTTCACTCACGATCATCGTCGTCCAGAGGCCTATCAGTCATTTCGGGAAAAAGCTGTAAGTCTGTGTTTCTCGTAGTAAGTTCTCTCTGTCTTTAAACGTTGTAAATAATTGTTTATTTTGTTCTATTTTCAGTCAAACTCGTTGTTGTGAATAAACTTTACGTTTACGTGTTTTCAACGATGTTTGAAGACCGTTACGAATTGGCCTCGTGTTTCGACGATACCATTGTTTGAAGCTTTCCTTGATGTTTGAGATGTCTGTGGATCCCGGAGTAAATTAGGCGACTGAGGCAGCAGAAGATGCAACCGGCAGAGTTCGGATGAGACATCCTAATGTCACTATCGATCAATCCCAAGTTAGATACGAGCGAAGTCTTCGTTTAAAGGCCTGTAGAAGTGCCGCTAAAGGAATTATTACCCGTAGGCGAAATGAAGCGAGAGAGATGATGTCTGATTTTGGCAACCCGTACGACATTCAACAAAAGCTTGTAGAATTAGAC
Source organism: Catalaphyllia jardinei (assembly GCA_022496165.2). NCBI lineage: Eukaryota > Metazoa > Cnidaria > Anthozoa > Scleractinia > Caryophylliidae > Catalaphyllia > Catalaphyllia jardinei. The sequence continues at coordinate 20,420 of JAEMPF020009102.1, read as the reverse complement.
GAAGCGATAACAGGCTTCGAAGCAGCCCAACAAGCGTATCATAATCAACTGGATGATCGAAACGAGATCGAGGATTCACTTGAATACTACGAAGTTACCATGCTTCTTGCCAGCGATTCCAAAAGGATCATCGAGGATTGGATACAGAAATTTAAAGAACCGTCGAGAGCAACTAATCTATCGACTCTGGATCCCGAGGACTCAGTTAGCAACGTTGGCTCTCAAGCTGCATCAAAGGTTCCGCAGAAATCTAAGGCCAGTTCAAGAGCAACCTTCAAATCTTCTAGACGAAGTTCAGTCAGTAGTGCCAGAATAGCAGCGGCGGCGAAAAGAGCATCTTTAACGGCCGAAGCCTCCATGTTACAAGAACAGCAAGCCTTGCAACAGGAAGAATTACGTTTGCAACAAAGGAAGCAAGAGTCAGCACTTGAGACTGAAATCTCTAAAGCCGAAGCGGAAGAGTGTGCCTTCGCAGAAGCCGAAGCCGGGATTTCAGTGCGTGGGGCGGAAAAAGGCTTTCGAATTTGGCACCTGCCGTAAAAGTTGAATCCTGTTTAACCAAAGAGCCTAGGGAGACTCAGCAGCCCCATGTAAGGATCACGCAACACTCAGTAGCTGAAGTAAATGGAAAAGAAAGTCGGCGTCGCACATTTGAGGACAGGGAATCTCAGTATTCCACTTCAAGTGAAGAGGGGTTACGTCTATTATTGGATTTGCAACGTCAACAACAGGAACAGAACCACAATATGCTAAATATTCAACATCAGCAAAACCAGCAAGTGCAACAACTGCTAAAGCAACAACAGCTTCACACTTTAGCTCTAACATTGCCGCAGCTTGAAGTTCCCAAATTTTCCGGCGACCCTATTGAGTATTGCCGCTTCATTAGAGCCTTCGAGAGCATGATCGTGGCGAAGACCGCAAGTTATAGTGCGAGAATGTCTTACCTTGGGCAGTACACGGCGGGCGATGTTCAGGAGATGATGCGTAGTTGTTTAGCAATGGATCCGGAGGAAGGGTATCGGGAGGCTCGGAAACTGCTCGCTAAACGCTATGGGCAGCCGTACAAGATTGCTTCTGCTTATGTAAAAAGCGTGACTAATGGACCAGCGATTAAAGCGGAGGATGGCGCAGCGTTACAGTCCTTTTCTGCTCTCTTGACCACCTGTAAGAACACATTGAATGAAATCGAATACCTAAGCAAGATTGAAAACCCAGACAGTCTAAACAAAGTAGTGGCCAGACTTCCTTTCAGCCTACGACAGAAATGGCGCGGAGTTGCAGATGAAATAACGGAGGCAAAGGCAAGGGAGGTGACGATTGCTGACATTGCAGATTTCGTAGAGAAGAAAGCCCGCATACTAACACGCCCGATATTTGGAGACATTATCAGCGAGCCGAAAAGCAAAAGCGTCCTTGACGGAAAAAGACCAGCAAATAGAAGACTCTCCTCGTTTGCAGCTGACGCCCATAATCCCAGTAGTAGTACTGATGGTGGTGTCTCGGATGACGCCTTGGTGCTGGGACCCAGGGAACCCACCCTCAGCTGTCCATTGTGTAAGGCTAATCATTGGTTGTCCCAGCGCAAAGACCTCAGAAGAAGAAATGTCAGTGAGAGATATCATATTGCAAGAGAGAAAGAGCTTTGCCACAACTGCCTGATCCCCGGTCATTATGCTGCCGTGTGTCCCAAAACGAGCTTTTGTAAGGTGGATGGCTGCGAAGACAAGCATTCGACATTCCTGCATCCGCCATCTGTGCGTGCTCCCAACGGAACGCAGTCAGACATTGGAGCCCAGAGTGCGTATGTTGATGTGGACAAACTGTAATGTGCCTTTTCTGGGGTCGGAGGCTCAGTGACAGTACTACCGGTAGTGCCTGTAAAAGTGAGAGCCAAAGGGAGGGACACCGCTGTGCACACATATGCCTTCCTGGATGCTGGCTCTAACACATCCTTCTGCAGTGAACAGCTAATGAAGCGGCTCGGAGTTAAAGGCATCGACACAACCATATCATTAACAGCAATGGAGAGAGAGAGAGTAGTACGAGAAAGTGTGAACTTGTCCAGTTGGAGGTAGTCGACTTAGAGGAAGAAAATTTCATTGAGCTGCCCCTTGTATTTTCTACACCTAAACTTCCAGTGGCCTCAGAGAGTGTCCTCCGCCAGGAAGATGTTGACAGATGGCCCCATCTGAAGGGGGTAACAATCGCGGAGATCAATGCTGATGTCGGGCTACTCATAGGCCATGACGTTCCTAAGGCTCTGGAACCGAAAGAAGTTAGAGAGAGTCAGAATGGAGGTCCTTAGGCGGCCAAAACGTTGCTGGGTTGCTGAGGCTACAGGTGATGCGGAAAAGATCATCGAGCAAATAATGATAGAACGACTCCTTGACGCGGTAAGTCCTGAGCTTAGATCCTGGTTAAAGGAGCAAAAGCCGAAATCTGCTGAAGAACTCGGCAACCTTGCAAATTTGCATGTTCAATCTCGGAAAGGGCCGCTTGTCGGGGGCAAGTATGTATCAACCGGCGAGAAGTTTGGAAAAAGAAAAAAATCAGACAATAAGGCAGATGATGCTTTGTCCGAAGAAAAACAAGAGCAAAACTTGGAAAGACCTCCAAAGTCCCCCTCCCTTCCAACACGAAGGAATACAAGGTCTGAAATTAAATGTTACAAATGCGGTAAAGTGGGTCATATGTCATTTAATTGTGGTAGGGACCGTGGGAAGTCTTCACTGGCGTCGGAGCAATCTGAGATTTCCCCGTTGTTGATTCTGGGTGTACCAGGACCCTGATACACAAAAGATATGTTAGCGATTCTGCGTTCACGGGCGACAAAATCACTGTATTGACGGCTACGGGAGAACGCCTTTCAGTTCCTATTGCAAACGTTGAGTTTGTAAGTAAAGAGGGAAAACATGTAGAGTTAGTGGGTGTTTTGGATACCCTACCTGTTGATTGTCTACTTGCTAGATCCTCCTTTGGAAAAACACTCTCTAAACAAGACATTTTAGATCAGTGGGAGAAAAACCTTTCAGTTGAAGATGACAGTGGACACGGAGCCTTCGTTATGACCCGAAGACAAAGAGCGCTAGAAGACGCCCAGACGAGAGCAGACGAGTTACTCGACCGAGAGAGTTCACTTGCGCTCAAGAGCCTATCAAAGAAAGAGGCGAAACCCGTTGCCCCTGAGGTCGGAGATTTGCAATTGCTCTTTGAAGGCAATATTCATGAAGATATAGGTGAGGATTCTGAGAGTAATAAACAAGTAACAGAATCTTTTAGGGATAACCCACCACCAAACATTTTAGACAGGAACAGAAATCAACTGATTTTGGATCAGAAGTCCGATGTAACCCTGGAGAAAATATACTGTGAGGCAACCGGAATAGCACCGGAAGAGACAGATGGTTATTTTTTCACTAATGGCGTCTTGATGCATCGTAAATACCTCGCAACCGAGCGCAATGGAACAAGGTATGTTGACCGTATTGTGGTACCAGAATCATATAGAAATGAAATCTTGCGGGTTGGTCACACAATCCCCTTGGGGCATTTTTTCTGGCCTGGTCTACATTTTGATGTTCGTAAATATTGTGCAACTTGTCCTCAATGTCAGGTAGTGGCAAGGAAATCTAGTAGGGCACCCTTGAAACCGGTGGATATCGTTACTGAGCCCTTCAAGAAGATCGCCATCGATATCGTAGGAGAATTACCCAGAACAACAACTGGCCATAAGTACATCCTAACGATTGTAGACTATGCTACACGGTACCCGGAGGCTATACCCCTGCAGTCAACAAACTCAAATACGATCGCAGATGCTCTGATTCAGTATTTTTGTAGAGTAGGTATTCCCGATGAGATTGTATCAGATCAAGGCTCCAATTTCATGAGTAAACTCATGGCCCAGCTGTATGATCAATTAGGGATCACTAAGATCAAAGCGTCAGTATACCACCCTGAGGCAAACGGGCTAGTTAAGCGTTTTAATGGTACCTTAAAGGGAATGCTAAAGAAGTTTGTTCAAGAGCGAGTTCAGACTTTGGATAAGTATCTCCCATACTTGCTTTTTGATACAGAGAAGTTCCCTCTGAGTCTACTGGTTATTCCCCCTTTGAATTGCTTTACGGGCGTACGGTAAGAGGACCTCTCGCGGTTATAAAGGAAACTTGGTTGGAATCGAAGTCTTCAGAAGACAATCTGGTAACACATGTTCTTGAAATTCGAAGACGGCTGGCAACCACGCAACGAGTTGTCCAAGAGAACATCAAGAAGGCACAAGGTAAGCAAAAACAGCTCTATGATATTCATAGCCCAAAACGGCGATTGGAAGTAGGAGACAAAGCTTTAGTTCTACTACCCACACCCGGGAGTAAACTAGAAATGAAATGGCAAGGTCCTTTTACAGTTACTAAGGCTTTTGAAGACGGGTTAAATTATGAGTTGGGCACGGATAAGTCACACAAACAGCATCGTACTTATCATATTAACCTGCTGAGCAAATGGCAAAGCAGAGATGAAAGGGCGGCTTTAGTAATGGAAGAGTCCCCAGAAATGGCACTGCCGCATGAAAACAATGTTCCAGCATTTGGTCATGAGGAGACCTGGGAAGATGTTGTTATCTCTGAAGATCTCGCGGAATCCCAAAGACAACAGGTGAGGGAGTTGCTGCATGAATATTCTGACGTTTTCTCAGGAAAGCCAAACATAGCAAGTGTAGCCACACACAAAATCGATACAGGTGATTCTCTTCCAATTCGATATTCACCTTATAGGATACCTCAAAAACTCGAGGAGGAGGTCAACAAGGAAATTGAAGGGATGTTAGAAATGGGAATAATTCGTCCATCCACTAGTCCTTGGGCGGCCCCTGTTGTAATAGTACCAAAACCTGATGGTACAATAAGGCTATGCGTGGATTACAGAAAATTGAATTCTGTTACAAAGATGGATGCCTATCCAATACCCTCAATGGAGAAAATGATTGAGAAAATTGCTTCTGCGAAATACATCAGTACTATTGATCTAACAAAAGGCTATTGGCAAATTCCCTTGGAGACTTCCACTATTGAAAAGTCCGCATTCATTACCACGAAAGGGTTGTATGAGTTTCTCGTTATGCCCTTTGGTATGAAAACAGCCCCAGCATCTTTCCAGAGGATCATGTCTGAAACGGTCCTCAACGGACTAGATTTTGCGGATGCATACATTGACGATGTAGAGGTGGATACAGCCACTTCCTTTCCGCAGCACATTTGTGAGCTCAAACAAGTTTTAGAACGTTTAGGAGAATGCAAGCTCAATGCAAGACCTTCAAAGTGTAAAACTGCAATGTCAACAGTAGATTTTGTTGGTCACCGAGTCGGTGGTGACAGAATTCAGCCCCGTAAAGCCTTAGTTCAAGCGATTATCGAATACCCTAGACCGCAGACTAAGAAACAGGTCAGATCCTTTCTTGGTTTAATTGGGTATTACAGGAAGTTCATCCCCAATATTCAGATCGAGCTGCTGTCTTGTCAGACCTTACAAAGGGGAAGAGCCCTAGTAATATACAATGGACTACTAATCACGAATTAGCGTTTCAGGATCTTAAAGGTGTTATGCAAAATCAAGACCACCACACTGGGAAGAAGCATTCATCTTGCAGGTGGATGCCTCAAACAGAGGCCTTGGTGCCATCTTAAGTCAGAAAGATCAGAACGGGGAAGAGCACCCCATAGCTTACGCAAGTAGAAAGCGTCAGGCTAGAGAGCAAAAGTTATCCACAACAGAGAAAGAATGTTTAGCAATTGTTAAGGCTGTAGAGCTATTTCGCTATTATTTATATGGTCGCACTTTTAGACTTCAGACGGACCACAATCCCCTTGTGTGGTTGAATCAAGTCCGTGACAAGAGTCGGAAACTGCTAAGGTGGAGCATTACTTTACAGGAATATGATATGAAAGTCGAACATAAGAGTGGTAAGCAAAATTGTAACGTAGATGCCCTTACCAGCGCATAAATACCTTATAATATGTAATTTCACTTTAAAGTACTATTTTTGTGTTTTCACTTTCCCCAAAAATAGCTATTTAAGGGGGGAGGTGTCATGAAAGTATTGTTAGGTGTATATATATTCATCAGCTTCTTTAAAAATGTATTTATTCATAGCACTTATTATTACGTAACCTGTATTCTTTTATTGCGTAATCTGTAATCAATCGTTTATCCAATAGTTTTCTTTCCTTTTTTCTATTATACAGCTTGCGTCTACATAAATTGAGAAGTTTGGGTTGATAGGTGTGAGTTGAGTTTTGTTTCCTGTGTAGAAGAATAAGGTTGTAGTGTGGTTACGAGCGACGTTAGCAAGTGCGAGGAAGGCGACCGGGAGCACATTTTTCATTTACTGAGAAGCCATCAGTAAGCCATCCCTAATTCACGACAAAGAGCCATTTGCCGGGGGACGTTTGTGCAAAAGCTGGTCAAGGAATAGAAGGACGAGTGAAGAGTGCTGTCGAAGAAAGCTGGCCGGATTAAACAGGAGAAGTAAAGGTGAAGAATTACGGACTGAGATAAGTTGTGACATAATGAAGTAAGTGGAAAGTGGGAGTATACTGAACGGGTGTTAGACTGTGCAGCGAAGTACAAGGGGGTGTCTCTTAACGATGTGCTGTTGCAAGGCCCAGATATGACCAATACCCTGATTGGTGTTTTGACTCGTTTTCGACAAGAGCGAACTGCTATGATCGCCGACATCGAATCTATGTTCTACCAGGTCCGTGTTCGTCCAGACGATTCTGATGTACTGCGTTTCTTGTGGTGGCCCGCAACGATCTCCAAAGACGACCCGAATAATATCAGATGACAGTTCATCTTTTTGGCGCCGTCTTCTCTCCGAGTTGTGCAAACTTTGCTCTTCGAAAGACGGCCGAGGAAAACTTTCAACGATTCGATTTCGGGGTAATCAATACAGTTAGAAGAAACTTTTATGTAGATGACTGCCTTAAGTCTGTTCCGAGCGAGAGTGAAGCCATCCGTCTGACCGCTGACCTCAGAAGACTGCTAGAAAAGGGAGGCTTTAATCTGACTAAATGGGTCTCGAACTCTCGTAAGCTTATCGAATCATTACCCGAGTCTGACAGGGCCGGTTCATTCAAAGACCTTCATGATAGTCAAATGCCTGTTGAGCGTGCTCTTGGGGTCCGTTGGGACGTTGAAGGCGACATATTCTGTTTCAAGATCGAAGTAAAGGACAAGCCCCTCACAAGAAGAGGATTGCTATCTGTCGTTTCCTCAGTATATGATCCGCTCGGGTTTGCAGCCCCAGTGATACTCCCAGCCAAAGCGATATTGCAAGATTTATGTCGAAAGAAATTAGAGTGGAATGACCTAATCCCTACCGAGGAAAAGGAGCGTTGGCTAAAATGGTTGAAAGATCTGGCCAAGCTCGAACGCTTTTCAGTTGATCGTTGCTTTAAGCCACAGAACTTCGGGAGAACTGTGTCGCTACAGCTACACCACTTCTCAGACGCTTCGCAACAAGGCTACGGGGCAGTCTCCTATCTCAGATCTAAGGATAACAAAGGGACAATTCACTGTTCATTCGTGATGGGAAAGGCGCGCACTGCTCCGCTAAAGTCCATAACGATACCGAGGCTAGAATTGTCAACTGCTGTTCTTGCATCAAGGCTGGACAAAATTATTAGACGAGAGATTGACCTTCCAATACACGAGTCCGTGTTTTGGACAGACAGTACTTGTGTGATGAACTACATAAGAAGCAGTGGCAGGCGATTCCACACCTTCGTTGCTAACAGAGTGGCGATCATGCATGATGGATCTTCTCCGTCTCAGTGGAGGTACGCGAATACCGAAGCGAACCCGGCAGATGACGCCTCAAGAGGTCTGGCTGTAGATTCTCTCATTAAGAAGAATCGTTGGATACGCGGTCCCGATTTCCAATGGGAACAGGAGTCAAGGTGTCCTGCACAGCCGACTACCGTCCGAATACCGTGCTTGAGAAATTCTCATCGTGGTCTCGACTCAAGAAGATTGTGGCCTGGATCCTACGCTATCGAGACAAACTAAGAGCATCGTGCAAGAGGTGTAAAAGGGGGTCGTCTTTCGCACCGAAATCCACAGTTGGAAGGGAGAGTGAGTCTATTAATGTGGATGTAATTAACAGAGCAGAGAAAGAAGTTCTAAAATTCGTTCAACGTCAAAGCTGCCACGAAGAAATGTCCCGTCTCGAGCAGAAGGGACGAGGCAGTGGAGACAATAGCTCAAAGCGCAGCAAGGAGAAGGAATTACTGGTTAAGAAGACCAGCGCGTTTTACAAGCTTGCACCAATGAAGATCGATGGTTTACTGTATGTCGGAGGACGTTTGACGCAAGCTTCCATACCAAATGCCGCCAAGCACCAACTGATCCTGCCCAAGAAACATCACGTTGTCGATTTGCTTGTGCCACTATCATCTAAAATCGGGTCATTCAGGTCTGAAACATGTGCTGTCCTTGATTCGTGAAAGGTTTTGGATCCTTAAAGCGAAAACTGCTGTGAAGAGCGTGCTACGCGGCTGCTTCGACTGCAGAAGGAGGCAAGCACCATTAGGGGAGCAGCAAATGGCAGATTTGCCCACACACCGCGTGACACCTGAGAAACCGCCTTTCACGTTCGTAGGAGTCGACTGTTTTGGCCTGTTCGTTGTGCGGAGAGGAAGAAGCCTTGTAAAAAGATATGAGGTCTTGTTCACCTGTTTGTCCATAAGAGCCATACATTGGGAAGTATAATCAACGCCATGCGACGGTTCATTGCCCGAAGGGGACAACCCGAAGAATTAAGATCAGACAATGGTGGGAATTTTGTTCGTGGGGAAAGGGAATTGCGTGAAGCGATCGAAGGCTGGAACCAACACAGGATTGGCGAATTTCTGCTGCAACGGAATGTTAGATGGACGTTCAACCCCCTAGGAGGTTCTCATCATGGTGGAGTCTGGGAACGTTGCATTAAGACCGTGAGAAAAGTTATGGGCGCTTTGACAAAAGAGCAGATCCTTGATGATGAAGGCTTGACGACGTTATTGTGTGAAGTGGAGTCTATTGTGAATGGTAGACCGGTTACTAAAGTCTCAGACGACCCGAGAAATATGGAGGCCCTTACACCAAATCATTTGCTGTGACTTCGCTCAGGAGCTTCGGCACCACCTGGTCTCTTTTCCAAAGATGAAATTTACTCTCGCAGGCGCTGGCGACAGGTTCAATACCTGGCGAACATATTTTGGCGTAGGTGGATCAAAGAATACCTTCCTTCCCTACAAGAAAGGCAAAAATGAAATCGGCCTAGGAGGAATTTTGCTGTCGACGACATTGTATTAGTGGCTGATCTGAGCTGCCCACGAAGCTGCTGGCCGATTGGCCGAGTCTTGGATGTTCATAGGAACACACAAGATGGTTATGTGCGAAGAGTAACGGTGCAGACCAAAGGATCGATCTTACAACGACCAATCCACAAAATTGTTTTCCTTGAGTCCGCTAATTAGATGTTGGATCATCTCTAATCACAGTAGCAAAGTTGTTTGGGACCCAGTATACAAGTTGCATAGCGAACAAACTATGGCATTGGAGTTCCCATGGATTTCCGCGATCAAGAACCTCTTACCGAACTCAGAAGGGAATCCCCTTCTTTGAACGCTACTTAAGAGCTGAACTTATCCTTCTATCACGCAAGCTGCGAAAGTTACAGCATTGTCAGGTAAATGCTACATTATATTGCATTTAGGGGCCGGTATGTAACTCTCGTGCTATTCTGCCCTAAAAGGCCCATTGAGACAGTTGATATTTTCGCGCGCGTTAGGCTATTATGCTAATGAGGCTAGTAGTTTTAAATTCGGTAGCAACGGTCAAACGAACTCTTTTTCTATCCTCGAGTTATTAGAGCTATGGTTGTTATTATTGTAAGTTCCCTCACGATCATCGTCGTCCAGAGGCCTATCAGTCATTTCGGGAAAAAGCTGTACGTCTGTGTTTCTCGTAGTAAGTTCTCCCTGTCTTTAAACGTTGTAAATAATTGTTTATTTTGTTCTATTTTCAGTCAAACTCGTTGTTGTGAATAAACTTTACGTTTACGTGTTTTAAACGATGTTTGAAGACCGTTACGAATTGGCCTCGTGTTTCGATATATATGAATGTTTAGGTTTTAAAGGAGAGAAAGACGATATTTTAGTAAGCCACTGTTCGCTCCTGGCAAGGTATTATATTTATTGCTGTAAATTTAAGAACATCTCTCCATCTATCAGAGAATATGCACAACAGCTTAGAAATTTTAGAAATTGAAACACAAATATCTACCGTCACTGATTCCCAGAATGAATTTCAGCAGAAGTGGCACAAAATACTCCATGCACTATAACTGCTATATAGTTTGCTGCAGGCTCCAATTGTA
>JAEMPF020009102.1:0-2500 GCA_022496165.2 Catalaphyllia jardinei | reverse complement strand
ACACCCTGACCGACCCAGGACCAGTTCCAGAACACGACGAGGTCGCTAGATGCACATTTTGCTCATCAGGGTAACATTCCTTTTGAAAGGTATCAGTTTCGTCAAGCAAAACAGGAAGAGTCAGAAACAGCGGATCAATTCGTGTTAAGATTGTTTCAAATGTCGGAGAACTGCGAGTTTGGAGAAGCCAAGAAGGAACATTTCCATGATCAATTGATCGACAAATGCAGGTCACGCAACCTTCGCAAAACATTGCTGGAAGCAAGGGGAACGCTTACACTCCAAAAGGCGCGAGAGATTGCGAGATCAACGGAAGCGGCTGAAACTAAAGCAAGATTGATAGAGAATGATTCCAAGGGTGACAGTGTACATGCGTTGGAGCATAAACAAGCTGATTACGGCACAAGGAAGAGAGGAAATTGCTACCAATGTGGGTTGGAAGGCCGAGACCCGGAATGCAATGCCAGATCTGTTACTTGCCAAAAATGTAAAAAGACTGGACACCTCACAAAGTTTTGTAGGACCAAGGGCGAAGATGAAACCAAGAAAGGAAACGTTCGTCATGTCACCAAGGACGACGACTCTGCATTTACAGTTCAATTAGGTGCGAGACACATACCAACAGTAGCCATTGAATTTGGAGGGGTACAACTGGAGGGTACCCTCGTTGATTCAGGATCCACTTGCAATGTCATTCACAGGGAGACATGGGAGGTGCTCAAAAACAAGAAAATCAAGATTAAGTCATGGAAATCAAACAATAAATTGTACTCTTTTGGCTCGGAGGAACCACTCGACAATGCCGATGAGTTTGAAACTGAATTGTGTTATAAAGATAAATACATACATACTTTATTAACGTGACTAACACTTCGCTATAAAGCCAGTTTACAGGTCAGTCACGGAAAGGAAAAGAAAAAAACTGTATAAGAATTGTTCTAACAGATAAAGTATGTGGAAAAATTGTAAAAATTATGAAACTTATATACTAACAAAACTACCGGTAAAATAAAAAATGCAAATAAGGGTCTATAAACTTACAACTCTATAAAAGTGTTAAAAATGATACAATATATACAAACTGCAAATTATGAAACTATGTTACTTATGTACTAAGAAACTAAAAAACGCAGCGAAAGTTTCGACAGATCATCACGGAAGTTAAACAAACCAAAACATTTTCTGTTATGGCTGACCAGGCAGCGGACGTTTCCAACAAAACACCCCTCTGTCACAGACCTGGTGGAGTCTGGTTGTTCAGCAGGGTTTTAGCAAAAGCTCTACCAGGGCAGACAAAAATCCACCAGGTTCATCCTAAATTCTCCACCAGGGAGGCCAATGACTTTCTAAAATCTAACCATATATGAATATACATGCAAAACTGTGTGACCCAGTATTTAAGGTGGTTCCTTTGTACTGGATTGCGCATCCCAACTGCGCACGATTTTCGCGTCATTAGCACGCCCACATGAGCACGCGCGCATACAAAACGTAAGAGATTTCCCTCAAGCTAAGCTCGAAAGCGAAATAAATGCTTGTTTTTTCTTAAACGAGCACGGTGACACTCACTTTTTAATTAGTTAATTTATATCTACAATATATCTTGATTGGAAAAAAAAGTTTAAAGTTCTGCTTAAAAACTTATTGATTTTAATGCTGTAAAGAACGTGTCTTTAGGTAGTGGCTGGGTATGTGCACACGCAGAGAATTCTTAAGTTTGTAGTATAATCGTCACTCATGTATAACTCATATGGTTTAATTTTGTTTAACTTCTCTAATAAATTAATCCAGTAAGTGCCCCTTTCTGCTAAGTAAGGTTGAGCAATGACAACCTCTTTGGTCGCAAAGTTGCTATAAAGACCATCCATGTTGAGCAAAAACGAGGACGGTGACCCCTATTTCTTGTTGCATTTTTAAATTTAAGGTGGCTCTAAACGCACACTACAGAATGTTTTAAACTTTGCAAAAATTTGTATCGTATTATGCTTATCACAATTCGGTAATAAATAATGGGGGTCACCGAGCTCGTTTTTGAGTTATGAGCATTTAAAGCTAAGATTAAGGGTGTTTTTGGCAGGTCATATTGTTGCTCTGGTAACTGATATATTAAAAAGATGACCGCACCTTGTTTACTGATGATTTGGCATTTGTAAAATACTCAAGAGCGCTTCCCAAGCCCGCACTCCTTTTGTACAACAGCATACCACATGCAATATCCGATACTCAACAAATTCTTCATATAACGGAAACAAGAACGGAATTCCAAACTCGTGACTTTTTCTTGCAGGGGAGCACGTCTCACCAAGGAGGAATAAAATTCACCAGGGAGTTTTTAAAAATCCACCGGGTGCCAGGGAGGTCAAAATTCCAAAACAAGAAGGGCAAAATAACCCACCAGGTCGGGTTTCACCAGGTCTGTGACAGAGGAGTGTAACAAAAAAAACCTGTCTCTTGTCCTCCGCTATGTCGACTCTTCAAAGAAATATTCCAGAGGAGTTTG
>JAEMPF020009101.1:0-29630 GCA_022496165.2 Catalaphyllia jardinei | reverse complement strand
ACTTTTGTCCATGATTGTAGTTTTGACAGGTGTCAGTTGATCATAACATAGATGTCCAATATCAAAGAAGTACACGGTAAACCAAGGCTGCATGTCTCTATCAACCTATTATTTGGAGTATGGCCGCCATATTGCGCATGATAGTTGAGGAGGGCGCATGACGCATAGAAATCAAGAGTGAAAATCTTATTGTTTCAGTATAAATCTACTAGTCGTTCAAAACTGTATCTGAATCCTGTTCACATGCACTTTGAAATGCCAAGAAATGGCCTTCATTTTTCCAACAAGAGTACACAGCTACGGTGTACTCACTATCTATCACATTATAGATAGTAACGTAGCCAATCTAAGAACAGCATTCGTGATAGAACGCTAGTAGATTTATACTAAGAGTCATTATACCATGCTCTACAAAAGTGGTAGAAATGTACAGGTATGCACAATTTTTATCCTCATTTTATTTTAGTTTTCTATATTTTGCTGACATTTTTAATAAAAAAGTTATTACACTTGCTCTTGTTGAATATGAAAAAGGTTATGGCCTTCTCAGTGCTGTGCACCTTGTTGGTTATCTATCATCCAACGTGCACACACGGAATAATTATTGTTAAATATACAGTACACGTAGGAAGAAGGCCTTGCTATAGGGCTTGTTACATTTATATAATTTTTTATATTATTCTACAGTGTTGTTATCGCAATTTCATTATAATTGCAATTTTGAAGCATTTTATATCAATTTTTTCTCTCGTTGTATCCTGTATGTTGGATCTTTTCAAGGACTCATAAATTCTTTGTTTTTCATAGTATCTCTTTTCATTTTCTTTAGTGAAGACTCCTTCCCAAGACTGGGTTCTATGATTGTTGATTACGAAAATCCACTGAAAAAAATCGCTGAGCAATTTGTTCCACATCAACAGGTCAGGTTATTTCTATGCACATGAAGTGTTGTTTTTCTTATAGTTAGCACTTGATGTTCGGTCAGGGAGACAATAAAATTGTAACTTTAGCTGGAATCTGGTCTATAACCATTTCTAAGGGATCCTACAACGAAACCCATTACAGCAATTTTAAGTCACCATTGTTATGGGTGGAGTGCTTGTACCATTGCTGAACATGGATTAAATTGACACTGGGCCATTTCTGAGTTACTTTTTGTCTCTGTTGCATTTTTTTCAAACCCCCGATTTCTGGAGCAACAGTAGATTCATTTAAATCCAAGTATTCTGGAATTCAAGTGACTCCGAGATGATTGTTTCCCAAGGCTCTGGCCATTTTTTTCTCTAGATTGATCCATAATGAATGTACAACCTTAATTGCTAGGCAATGTAGCCATGAATTTCACTTCAACAAAGTGTTTTTCTTTCAGCGAGTGTCAACTGCACTTCAGTCAGTTCATGAAATTTATGTCAGAAGAAACTCAACTGCTGAACAGGTGAACTATAAACATTGCATAGTTTGTAGCAGTGACCAACATTTGTTTCTCTTTGTTAAGGTTATGCACAGCCATACATGTTCATAATCAATTATTTGGTGAGGATTTGAAAATTGGTAATCTGAGGACCCTGTAGGGGCATAGCTAGGGGGAGGCCCTGGAGTACATGTTCCCCACCCCCTTTGTACGGCTTTTTTAAGTAAACACTCTACAACAAGTGATGTAAAACAACCTGATAATCTGGTGAGTAACCTCACTTTGGCACAGTGTGACATCCCTCTTTGAAAAATCTTGGCTATGCCCCTGGAGTGTGCACCAAGAATTTTAGGATTTTTGTTGTCACGCTTTCCCTATGGACATCTGGACACATGTGGCTAATATGCTAGCATGTACATATATTGCAGGTCAATGGTTGATACTCAATTAAATAAATTATTGTGCATATTCTTATCTTCCTGTGATTACTATTGATAAGAATTCTTGGGAGAATTTATGTTTTAGCAGTTTAACTGAATCAGTTAAATTTTAATTAATACTAACAGTCATAACTGTACTTGGGGAAAACTAGTGTATGGTTTATGTTGTCTGGAAGGAACCTTTCTCACTCAATGTGTCATTGGTTATGAAAAGGAACCAATAATTATAATTAATTATGATATAATACCTAATCAGTATTATTGATGATGGCAATGATCTGATGATGATGATGGTGATGATGATTGTTATTTAAATTGTTTGTTAATTTGTTATTGTTATTTATTTTTTGACTATTTATTCATATTATAAAAGAAACAAAGGTTATGCTTAATAGTTAATCCCCTCATTCATTTCCTGTTCATTGTCTCTTTGCAGTGGCGCCAGTCACAGATTGTCAGTATCATCAGTGCTCCATTGCAAATGTTAAATCCAGCAATCAGTGATGTAGTAAGGATTCTGTGATGAGTTTGTTCTTAATAAATCTATTGTACATAACTTGTTTGGTTGACAATAGCATGTCAAACATCTTTGAAATTCAGTAAATAATGTTCGTATGGTCTTTTTTAGAAATTGAACTACATCATTGGAAAATGGTGTAACAATTTTTATACAATTCAGGGTTGAGAAACAAAGAAAAAACTGCCCTGCATGTAACGTGTCCCTCACATTTCTATCAATGACTACATGTATCAAATTCATTTATTTAGGCAACGAAAGTTAGTAGCAGTTTTTAGTATCTGTATTTCTTTTATAATTTACTGTTATTTTGTATTAATAAATAGATCATGAGCTCAAGAATTCTATCAAGTATACAAATCAAGAGCGAGTAATCTATTGATTGTTTTAGTATAAATCTACTAGACAAGTCATTCAAAACTTATGTAAATCCTCTTTACAGACAGCTTGAAAATGCAAAGAAGCAGCTGTCATTTCATTAACAGACACACTCTGCTGCACTACTCACTATCTGTCACAGAATAGATAGTGCGTAGCGTAATCAATCAGAGAACAGAATTCATGATAGAATGCTAGTAGATTTATGCTAACTGGACAAGTTGAGAAATGTATTCTGCAGCAGAGTTTGAATGATCATTATTTTACATAGAATAAGTATTGTTGGTGCACATAATAAAAATGTGTTGGAATTCCACATGCTCGTGGATCATAGTGTGGTGTACGTACGTGAGGTGTTTTTCTGGCAGTTAGTAGTGGCAGAACCCTGCCACCCTCTTTCCCTCCCTCTTTCCACTGTCTCAACAGTGTGATGGGTGCCTGTTTCCTGGGGGCTCATGGCTGGGTTCCCAGGATTATCCAGCTATGGGAACAGTCTTCATCTTGGAGCTGGCTGCCAATAGTGGAAGCTCCTGGATGTCTCGGGCATCCAGCCTCCATTTTAGCAATGTAGTTGTTAACACTGTATAATTATTATATACTGAAGAAAAAGCACTATTAAAATAATGACAGTTAAAATACATATGCATTGTTGTTGTGGTAATATAATGTTGTTCTTTATTTTCATTTCGCAGCCTCCAGTAGAGTACTTATCACTAGAAACAGTTCAAAAGTGGATATTGTGTAAGTCATCAACAACTTGGTTTTGTGGCCCGGGCTGCTTTACTGGTCAAACAGTTTAAGATCTAGAGCTGGCGATTTCTGAACATTCACCGATGAGTGATACGGGATAATGTCCCAAGCCAACTGTAAAAGTCTGTGGAACTTTCACTTTCAGTCTAGTATTGCTTCAAGCTAACCTCTTTTACATGGACCTGAAGTCACAAACTGTTCTCCCTACTTTGTTTGTAATTTAACAAACCATTACTAAGAGGACACCTCTATTAAGGAGGCATGGGGCTTCACTGTAATCCAGTGGCCGACCTTTTCCACAAGAATTCTTATAAAATTGACGAATACATTTTGACAATGATCGCAAGCTAGCCAATTTGACAAGGAAAAATGAAATCCCTTTACAAACATGTACAACTATACTTCAGGCAGTCTTGGGATTTGCCAAAACCAAGGCCAGTTACATGTACTTCCTCTGACTAAAACACTGTAAACAGTTAACATTTCAATGTATTGTATGAATGTTTAAATGTTATAGCTCTGTGTTTACTTGCACTTTTCTTCTGTTGGTGCCATAGTTGGATACACACTCTGCCATCAGCAGCTTGCCATGCCAGGTGTGACAGACATGTGGAAGGTTGCACTGCAGGATGGCTACTGCATCACTTTGTTCCGGGATGAAATCATCATGTTTCATAAGGAATTCCAGAATTTGCTTGATGGAATGAAAGGGTATGTGAGAGATACATTGCATTTTTTGGAAAATGTTCATTCTAAATGAGTATTTTAATTTTTTTGAACATTTTTTACTAGATATAGCAAGCGGGTAAAAGATATTCAAGATGCTGCCGCACAGGCAATAACAACAAGGTAATTTATCAGGAAATAGTTTTTTGATATACAGTACAAACTTGATTTATGTAACCCTCAATAATAACAGTGATTAGAAGTGCAACCAAAGTCATTTCTCCTGGGTCTCTGTCACTTTAATTTTCTTCATTTCCCTTCTAGGATCAATAAACTATGTATGGTAGTATTCCACTATACCTAGAACCACTTCAATCTGTACTGTACCTCTTTTCTTATTAAATTGTGACAATTCCTCACAAACAACTCTTCCTCAAAATTTGAGACACTCTAAATTCATCAATCAGGATTGATTCAGTTTCTTTGTTTTACCAAAATTTTTCATTTTATATCTTCCTCTTAAGATCCACCTTGTGTGTTTGTCCTTGCTATTGGCATGTCATTAACTGAATTCGTATTAAATAGTAGTTGCAATTTACTTTGTTTGCAGAGGTCCAGTTCACAGGGAGAGACGTAATTATCTTAGGACTGCACTAAAAGAAATGTCATTGATTCTTTCTGATCAACCAGGTCTTTTAGGACCCAAGGTAAAGGTTGAATTTTTTATATATATCATGTTGCTTGTTTCATTGGACATAGAGTACTGATGTACTTAATAAATAAACAATAGTCCCCATTTGGCACGAAAATATCCTCAAAAAATATCCAAGGATATTTTCGCCCCAAATGGAGGTTATTGTCCCCAAATTGAGGCTATTGTGTTCATTATTCTTCAAATCTTTTTCGTAACGCATGCAGTTTTGAAAATTGGGGAATATTCTCGGATATGGGGAATATTCGGTCATGAGATGTGGTTAGACCAATCGCTCGAGTGAAAATATTTGATGGGTTATTAACACATCTATCAAACAAGAAAGATTGTGTTTGACTGCACTTCCAAACACTGAGGATTCAGCTAAAAATACAATGCATGGCATACATCTAGTATTTTGGATGAACTTCGAGGTGCTTGGAAGTGAGGTCGAGAATGGCCTTGAGTGTTTTAAATAGTAATAACAATAAAGATAATAATAATAATAATAATAATAATAATAATAATAATAATAATAACAACAACAATAATCTTAATAACTTCACTTATATAGTGGGAAGAATGGGAATGTATCTCCTAAATCAAAGCTAAAACTGAGGAGAAAACAGAGCAACAAAGTTGTAAAAATCTTCCCTTATTAAAATTAGACATCCAAACATTAACACATGCCAAGACTGTCCTGTCTTGTAGTTACATTTTAGACTTGTTTTTGCAAACCCTGTGTACATATACAGATCTTTTTAAGTGAACATCCTTGTTCACAGGATAATTAAATTGATGCTGCGTTGCACTTGGAATTACTGTATGAAGAAAGTTGTTTTGGAAAAATGCTCATGTTCCTATAGTAAAAAGAAACCAGCCATTTCTGGAAGAACCTCTTCATCAGTCACAAATGGTGCCATTGATAAAACGTTAAAGTTAAAGTTTACGAGCATTACTGTTCACACACATGCACAGGCTCCTTTACCTTGTAGGTATTTTACTTGATTTACTTGATCAGTTAATGTTGCTTGTTTGTCATCAGATCCTTGTAGTGCTTGAAGCATTAAGCATGGCCAAAGATGAAATCATGTGGCTTGTCAGGCATACTTGTAACTCACCACCAAAAGGAAGAAAGTTGAGCCAAGAAGACTATGTTGATGTGTAAGGCCATTTGGAAAGACAATAGGGAGTTCAAGAAGCTATTACATTGACGCCAAACACAAAGTCAATTAAAAAATGAATTTAAATTTCACCTACGAATTTCAGTATACTCTTAAGTGATTTACTTTGTTTATCACTGTCAAACCTATCACAAAACTGAATCTGGGACACTGCAACAAATTTGAAATAGAATTTTAAAAAATTAGCCATCGTAGTTCACGTTCTTCAGACAATGCAGAATTGAATATTTCACATTGTTGTTTTACAGAGGATGGCAAAGCAATGTACAAAGAGTTAAAACACATGTGCAGAACCATTGTTCTGCTGATTAAACCTTTTGTTTAACGACCTTCCCGTTGCAGTTGCCGTCATGGTTTTCTTAAACTTCCTAATGTCGTGTCAAATGAAAACATAGCATAAATTAGTGAATGGAAGGGTTTCACTCTAGATCAAGTCTTATTTCAAATGTTGGGCCCCAGGCTGGGCAGGGTGTTTTGTTCTTTTGCCCCCACTGCTATGGCAGCAGAACAAAGCACTGTTCAATGACCTGTGTGATACAGAGTGCAAAGAAAACAAATTTACCAGCTTGCCTTTTGGCGGTGGCCTCATGGTTGGTGCACTCGTCTTTGAATTGTGTGCTCTTAGTTTAAGCCCAGGCCAGGAACACTGTGTCGTGTTCTTGGGCAAGACACTTAACTCTCACAGTGCCTCTCTCCACCAGGAGTATAAATAGGTAACAGCAAATTGTTGAAATGTAACAAATTGCAGGGGAGTGACCTGCAATGGACTGGCATCCCATCCAGGGGGGGATTAAAATAGGTACTCTTAGCCACTTCATTCTACAGAAACTGAGATAAGTTATTGCAGCTATGAGCCTGTTGGCTCCAAAGCTTCACTATAAACTAGATGTACTGGCCCAAAAATAAATCTCATTAGCCCCCCAAAATCTCCTCTCACAGTACATGCACTTCAATCTGTCTTTTAGATTTCCCCAGATCATTTCCCAAGAAATTTCACTTGTTGATGCTCTAGCAAGTGACAGACAGAATCTGCTAGCCCATCTGAAAAATCCACTAGCCCCTGACTATCAAACAGGACTTTCTTTGCAGATCATTGTTAGGCATTTTCAAGTTTATTCGGGGACTAGTTATTGATGTGTCCATCATATCATAAAAGCTTCCCCCATAGTAATTTTTCTTGTTCCCCTTCCTTCTCTGTAAACCCCTTCTTCCTTCCTAAATGTTTAGAACATGAGAAATATTTTGAGGGAACCTATTAAATTCAATTTGTTAGTCATTCACTTTTTGTTGCTACTTCTCCATGGAGATGTGTTAATAGACAGCAAAAGCATATTTGCAGTCCACTGCATTTCTCTTAGTTACACCCCAAGTGATATGATTTGAAATACCTCCTTTTTTGATAGTTCTTAGCACATCTGTTGTCTTTTCTTTTTGTTTTGTTTTTTGTTGTTGTTGTTTTTGAGTTATTGCAAAGAAAACAGTTTTAATAATTATGTCTTATTGGATCTAAATATTACTTTTCATTTTGTTGATTTTAACAGCAAATTACCCCAGATGCTGCTTTTTGTAGAGGAAATCAGAGGTAGGGGTAATTCAAACTGTTTTGGTTGCATGTATGTACAGCTATACTGGTTCCGGAGTGGTACATCCTTTTTGAGATTTCATGTGTTGTTAAATTGTGCAGACATTAATTTTGTGTGAAGTCAAATTTAACTATAATGGACGTATTTGCGATCCAACCTTGGACAGTCAGCAGTCAGTGCTTTGACACCCACAATCTGAAAATCGATTATTTGCTCCAATATTAGTGACCTGCTTATTCTTCACAAGTTGGGGGAATGTTTTAAAAATTCTTGTGTGTTTTCTCTAAAGGTGCAATTCAGAAGTATGTGTCAGTGTTGCAGCGGTATTTTGTCCAGTACTTAGGCGGCTTTGATGTGGCGGTCCTCAAGGAAGTTGTACAGGTCTGTATGCAACTTATTGTTTCTGTTTCAAAACTATACAATGCCATCATTAAGGTAGCACTTGTTGAGCTGTACCTTCTTCCAGACGTTCAGTTAGTTAGGGTGCAGCGTAAAAAACAGCAAGCAAAAATATAGGGGAGAAGTGCAGTAAGAGAAAATGTTCTGTCTCGCCGCACTTCTCCCCTAGATTTTGCGTGCCATTTTTTTGCATTATGCCTCAGCTAACTGAACGTCTGGAAGATGCTAAGCTGCGTTGATACTCTGTGAAATTGTAAGGTTAAGGTTTGCTTGTTTACTGATATACATAGATCCCAACATTATGCATTGATCATATATCCATTGATGCATTGATCTCAGACCCTTTTATAGACTCTCCCTGGCATTCTTACTCTATTCTCACTTCACCCATGTATCCTTTGCCAAATTGTAATAAATGAATAAATAAATGATCAGTAAATCAAATTTGTGAAAAGCATTAAGAACGACAAAGGTTCATGTGATGGCTTCAGCTTGTTTACACATGACTTCCAATTAAGGACTTTTAATCCGTTATGCATTCTGATAACATGCAATATACTATAAAGTGCAAGTGAAGTATGATCCTCGCAGTAAACTTTCCAATTTAAGCAATTGGAAAGAAGAAGCCTGAAAAAAATCAGGGCTATAACCGCAGTTCAAATATGAATTATTTCATATACACTTTACATCATTTCACTCTTTACGGGAGATATGAACTCACTAAATTGGCCTTGCTCCCAATGTGTGGCTTCATAGCTCAGTTGGTAGAGCATCGCACCGGTATCGCGGAGGTCATGGGTTCGAATCCCGTTGAAGCCCTGATTTTTTTCAGGCTTCTTCTTTCCAATTGCTTAAATTGGAAAGTTTACTGCGAGGATCATACTTCACTTGCATCTATAACCGCAGTTCAAATATGAATTATTTCATATACACTTTACATCATACTATAAAGTGTACATGTTAACCTGGTCTTTTTGTTTGCAGAAAATTTCAGTCTGCTCTGATGATATATCCATGATAATGACCTCGTTCATTGATGATCTGTCACAGCTTAATGTCAAGCAAGGTACAGCATGGGTTGTTCATCGTATACTGAACTGAACTGAAAACTTTATTTATACTCGAGGGCATGGAGCTTACTAGACTCCTAGCTTAAGTAGCTAATGAGTCGAGTGTAATACCAACCTCCCCAAAAAAATAATTAAAATCAAAATTAAATTAAGATATGATATTATTTACAATTATTATTATTTACAAATAATGCCAATGAAAATGTAAAATATTTACGACAGTCTAACAGTTGCATAAAGAGCAGTCACATGCGTCAAAGGTGATCTTTCTGATGCGTGTTACAAATTTTTTAAGGGTCGGAGAAGTTCTTAGTTCATCATTTAGAGAGTTCCAACAAAGACAATAAAAGCTTCCAATCGTATAATGTAAAGAATTAAGTCATGATCCAGATAAGAACTGTAGCATTTTCTATTGTTCTGCGGCAATTCGCTTTCCCCACGTTGAAACGGTTGAGTTTTCAGACGAAGAATTAATCAACCGATGGCAAGCAGGTTTATGAAGTGAAATGTATTCAAACTCTACTTTGAAAGGTATGTACCTTTCCTTTCCTTTTGAACCAATCACAACAGTCGTAAACAAAGACAATAAAAGCTTTGAGATATTCTATGATCGGTATGTTGATGACTGTTTCTCTAAGAAGAAAGACGACGAGCCCGATGCTCTTTTCGAACGCCTAAGTCGCTACCACCCTATCATTGTTTTCACCGTCGAGGAAAACACCAACCACTTTCTCGATACTGCCTTCAGTTATACCAGCAAGTTCCACTGCAGCGTCTTCAAGAAACCGGGCAAACTACCAACACACTGGAAATCTGAGGTCCCTACTAAGTGGAAAAGGAATTGTATCACTGGCGCACTCCATAGAGCTAAACGCATCTCTACTGATTTTGACAAGGACATTAAAACTCTAGAAACGTCTTTCATTAATGCAGGCTATCCGAAACGTTTTATCTGGCATACTATCAACAACTTTCCAAGCGACTCGTCAGAAGATGACAACATCATTCCGAATTTTCTTTTCGAAGAACGAAAGAAAGTTTTCATCAAGCTCCCTTTTAGCGGTAAAAACGAAACACTCAGTAAGATGTTTATTGCAAAACTCAACAGGTTCACTGGTTTCAATTTCATCTTTGTAATCCTCTGGCAAACCAGGCAAATCAAAACCCTCTTTAATAACAAAGACAAAAACACTCATAGATCTAAAGTTGTTTACAAGGGAGATTGTTCTTGTGGCGTTTATTACATCGACGAGACTGTGAGAAACCTAGCAGCACGAATTGCGGAGCATTCAAATCCTACTCACAACTCTGAACCTGCAAAACACCTGCGGGAAAACCCATCACATTCTTTTACTTGGCGTGTTCTCTCTCCAGCACAAATATTCCACAAGCGCAGGATCGTCGAGGGGCTAATGATCCAACAATTCCGCCTCAGCCTGAACAAACAAGTCATTTCTTATGTTTCCAAACTTTTCCCATCAGGAATTACTTAAGATATATATGCATGTGCGGACGGTCATCACTTTTAACCCTGATGATGGCAAACAGCCGAAAACATTTGGTTTGAACAATTTTTTACTTTTTAACCATTTCTTAACTTTCAGCCTTGTAATAGAACAACAACAATAATAATAATAATAATAATAATAATAATGATAATGATGATCATAATAATAATAATAACAATATTAATGATAATAATAATAATAATAATAATAATAATAATAATAATAATAATAATAATAACTTTATTTAAGTATCTAATGTATTTAGCACTGTTGTGCTAATTGGGGACAATGTAAATAAGTAACCAAACATTATAAATATAACATAAACTATTAAGAATCCCAACTGGCGGGAGGCTGACCAGTTGGCTATTTACAAGAGCAGCCGAGAAGTTGAACTCGGGGCTACCAAGAACAACATCAGCTAGCGGTCAGAACGGAATTTGAACCCGCGACTTACGGATTTCAAATCCGACGCTCTAACCACTCGGCCACTCTGCCTCCAGGCTTGTCATTTGTTAATTGAAACTACTTAGTCCTGCCTAACTTCAAGTTTGCTCTTAACTATCCTTGCTTCAATTGAAGTGTTAACACAGACTTCTCATGTGTTGTGTTGGTTTAACAGTTGAAGCAGGAGACACGTTTGATTTTGAGAGTCTCAGATTGGACTGGATGCGTCTCCAGGTAACACATCCTGTAGTAACACAACTTTGTTTCTTAGAAGTTAATGGTGGAAAAACTTTGGCAGGAAAACAGTGCATCTCTGACAAATAGAATCATTCATAGAGCCAAGCCTCGTGTCAACTCATTGTTATTATCTGTGGATAAAACCCTAGTGTGTGACCATTCAAAAGAAAGTTATTGAGCATATGGTACTGTTCATTATGCTGTACAAGGTGGTTCTAACTTTGAAGTCTGTGGATGAAACCCTAGTATGTGACCATTCAAATGAAAGCTATTGAGCTGTACTTTCATGTGGTACTGTTTAGTATGCTGTACAAGGTGGTTCTAACTTTGAAGTCTGTGGGTAAAATCCTTGTATGTGACCTTTCAAATTAAAAGGCAGATGTGTAAAAGCTGTTGAGTTTAGTGTCTGATGTTCAATTGATGCGTCATATCGTATTTTAAACCTAAACGCATATTACCTCTAAAGCATATGTAAGTGTTCTACATCTTCCCTTCTGTTGCAGGCTTATACCAGCGTCCGTGGAGCAGCACCAGAGTTAAAAGATAATAAGGAGCTAGCAGTTCTGATGAACAATGTTTCATTCCACTCTAAACTGGTTGATGCACCGGAAAAACTTTTGAACGAGATCTCTGATCTCTCCATTTTCTGGTAAGTTACTAAGAATTGTTACGGTCGAATTTCAGCGCTTCCAAATCTCCATCTTAACAACTAACCCGTGTTAATTCCTCCATCCATAACCATCCTTGTCCCTTTATGGTTTGATCTTATCTCTCTGGTGTTTTTCTATCTTAGTAAACTTTGAAAAAAAGTAACACATTCATGCAAGATGTCCTGTAACAGATATTTGGAAATGTGGTCACCTTGAACACAAACTTTCGTGTTTGATATATTACTTCAAGAAGACACGTCAACTTTTTTTATTCATGGCGTTATCTTTTGGGGTCTTCTCAGAAGTTTCAGACAAATTATAGTGGGTATCATTCAATCGACATTCGAGCACCACTGCTCGGGGACTGCTTTTTAAACACTTATTAGTCGATTTTTATTTATCTTGTTTGTTGACGAAGTTAATGTTTTCTTGTAGTTTTTATCCCAGCTTTTTTGAGGAGTCATTTCTGAAGTGTGTGGAAGATCCTAACTATTCGAGGTAAGAGTACTTTATCTCCAGTAGCTGCCCTGACCAGTGCGCATTAAACTCAGGTTTTAGCCTGCGAGCAGGCTCACTTGTCTGGGTTAGGGTAAAGGAAACCGAGAACCAGCGAAGCCGGCGAGAAGAAAGAGGCGCCCCATTCTTCTCGCAGGCTCTCGGTTGCGGCTCTCCCACTTTTGCCCGCGACACCCTGCCCAAACGAGTGAGTCTGCTCGTAGGCTACTCAGGTTTTTAAGATATTTACGTCTTTTATGCATGTTAGAAATAGTGTCAGCTCCGGTTGTGGTTGTGGAGCTGAGAGATCTGTGACTGACCCAGCTCCTACAGTGGCGGATCAAGACTTTGAGCTATGGATGGGGCCCGGTTCTATTTTACTTGCCCAGCCGGCTTTTCTTCCTTCAGTCATTTCTTCTTTTTTACCCAAAATAAGGGGGGGCCTCCGGCCCCTCCCCTAGATCCGCCACAGTCATAATATTCAGTCAAGGTTTCTCTACTGAACAGACGATCCATAACCTGTTCACTTGCAAACAGACGAACTCTTGAAAGAGTGGTCCCAAAGTAAAAGCTGTGATGAGTGCTTGAACTTTCACATACATGCTTGATGATGTAAG
Source organism: Catalaphyllia jardinei (assembly GCA_022496165.2). NCBI lineage: Eukaryota > Metazoa > Cnidaria > Anthozoa > Scleractinia > Caryophylliidae > Catalaphyllia > Catalaphyllia jardinei. The sequence continues at coordinate 16,587 of JAEMPF020009101.1, read as the reverse complement.
GATTTAGATACTTGATGGCTGAGACTGTTTTGACGTAATGATACGATGTAATTAAGAAATCTAAGGCGCACAGAAGGCTCTATATTTAGTACGTCCGGCCCGAGATAGACAGGTCATTTTATTGTTAAGCAGCTTTTTCCACTCACGATTTCAGTAACCGGGCCGGAACAATTTGTCAGGGCGACTTGGCAAAATACGGTCGCGAGAATCCTGCGATGGACTAGTATCCCATTCGGGAGGATTAGCAATACACCTATCCGCTTAATGCTCAGGAAAACGGGACGAGCTTCGGTGACTTGGACCAAGCACAAAAAGACCTGTTAACTAACTGCTAGTGTATGCTGTTTTATTGGCAGATATTCCATTGCGTTTCCACTGATTTGTGGTCACTTTATGTCGTGTACCAGCGAGTTTTGCCCAGAAGAGGTACAGTCAAGTTTGCATTACCATTTCAATAGCCTGTAAAGGAGAGAGGAGAAGAGCAGATGTGGCGTGAAGCGTCCAAGCATGCCTCTCCCGCAAGCTATACAATGTAGTTGTACCATTACTTTCAGCCAGCAGTAACAAGAATTAATCTTAAAACTGGCGCAGATGAAAATCCATCGTAATTTGCTTTTAATGAAGACCTGGCTGGTGTACAATGTAAATCAGCTGGGTTTTAATCAGTTTGACGAGTGTTATTTTTAGGTCATTCGTTGTTGAGAACACGTCGACGTTCAGAATGAACGTTTTGTGAAAGGAGCTACGTCACGATTACACAGTTTGGAAAGTTTAGCCTAATTTTTTTAATTTCGTTGTTTGTAATCCTTGTCAATCTTCTCCATCCTTAACCATCCTTGTTCCTTTATGGTTTAGTATTATCGCTTTGGTGTTTTTTTTTATCTTCATAAAGTATTATTTTCAGGTTTCCTTCAATTTTAAGGTAATTTTGTCGATGGTCAAAATAACTCAAACTACCGTTACTCTTTTTCTTTTTATATTTGTTCACTCGTGATAGCGCCATCCTATCGGAGACCGCAGTTTGTCTGCTGTGAATCTGTTTCTTGATTCTATGGCAAAAGGAGCCAGGAACATCTTGAGTCAGATGTGTCCAGACTACATTCAACTCAACCAGCAGGTTAGTAATCAACTTTTCTCACTTCAGCTTTCACGGGAATAAGGTGTATGCCAAGTAGCGAAACAAACGCGCGGTTTTGGTCAGTATTCACGTGGCGGGAGGTGCAATGGCCTAATGGTAAATGCGGCGTTGAACTAGAGATCGAGCGGTCTGGTTTCGAGCCCTGGCTGGGGACACTGTGTTGTGTTCTCAGGCAAAACACTGTACTCTCACAGCGCCTTACTCTTCCCAGGTGTTTGAATTAATTGTTTGGGCAACCTGACAGAATGCTTGGAGTGGGTCTGCAATGAACTAGAACCCATCCAGGAGGAAGTAGGAATATTCCTAGCCGCTCCATCTTACAGAAGCTAGCGTTAGGCACAGAGAGCTGTGAGCTAGTTGGCTGGGTACACGCAGGAGCGCATTGCTAGGAGCCTGCAACTCCCATAATTAGCCAATGCAACGGCATTTTTACAGATCAGTCTGTTTTTGGATATTCTTCAAGAGCACGCTTCGGTAAGGACAAAACAATGGGGCCTCACGTTAACAAGTCGACATTAGTCCGTGCTTATGATTGCACTTGGTTACTGAGGTTCCTGTGGGGATCTGAATTCGAGATAAATTCAAACTAAAAATACATCGTTTTGTGAAAACGCCGTGACAGGAATATGGGGTAGTTGCAGGCTCCTAGTGGTATCTTAATAGTCACCTGCTAGAATTAGACTTTAATCCTCATTAACTATCGTGCCACGTTTCTTTAAAGCTAGGCACACACTAGGGGGCTAGTCGCAGGGACTTAAGTCGTATGGACTTATCCCTTAGTGTGTACACGCTAGAAAATTGACCGACTTGTGGGACTTTTAGTCCCTGCGACTAGTCCCAGAAATCAAACCAGCTTAATTCGCGGAACTAGTCGCAGGGACCAAAAATGTGGTCCCTGCCACTAGAATTTCGATGCAAAATACGAGTACACATTAGGGGATTGGTCCCCGAAGCAAGTCACTGCGACAAGTCCCCTGGTGTGTGCCTAGCTTAAATGTGCGTTTTAGTGTTGCATCGCCTGAGACCATTCTCGGGTTGATAATTTTCTCTATTTTCATCGCCTGTCCTTTTGATAATGCTTTCGAACTGAAAGTAGAAAATCTTCATTCGGTTGATTTTGTTGTTGTCGTTAAGCTGTGGCAGGTCCAAGCTGTTCGTTTGATGACAGAGTTATCTGCTGACCGTAAAAAGGACAAGAATAAGAAAAACGTGCAGAGTGAGTTTGTTCCACCTGGCAGTGAGAGCTTCAGAAAGACCCGGGAATCCTTGACAGCGTGAGCTCCTTTCTTTGTAATTGTTCTGTTGGTTTTCGTTAAGCTTGGGTTAAAAAGTACAAACTAAAATGCAAAGACACGAGTCCATAGAAACAGTGAGTGCAAGCATAAGGACGAAAACATTCAATCTTTCAGCCAGGGCTGGGATTTTTTTAGTGCTTATTTTGTGCCAGTGGACCCTTCTGGATGTGTCATGTGTTGTTCCGAGACACCACGGGAAAGAATTTGACACAGTCTACCAGACATTTTCAATTTTACATCAAAACCCCGTGTATGACCAAATTGCGGCAACACGCCTGCCTGTTTAGTTTTAGTTTCTGGACCATTGCGTTTATATATATATATTTTAATTTTTTTGTATTGATGTAAAACTTCTGTTGATGTCGGAGGATTTGAAGTCACATTCCTGGTAGCATTCCATTGATGTTCTCTGGCACTATTTCCTTGTCAAACTTTCTGGGTTTTTTTTCACCTTGTAATTACACTGTAAGGAATCTCGATTTTCCTCAGGTTGGATCAGAAGCTGATTGCTTTGACGGAAGTCTGCCGAGCGATCTCCTACACAGAGGCTATTCCAGTGTGGGAACACATCTTTGCTCCTCGGGAATATCTCAGCTCTCAACTGGAGGAGTTCTTCACAAAGTAAGCCTATAAAGATCAAAATATTTAGATCCTCTCATAACGACGCAAGACATAAAACAGCACAGCTATGAGTATTGAACATGTATGTGCTGCGGATTTTATGTTCAACACGATTACTACCAATTGGCAAAAGAATTTAAGCTTACCTCGACAACTTGAGCCCTCGGCGTTCACATTTGTATAGGTAATCATACGGTTTCGAGTGAGTTTTTCAAAATGCTGAAATAGCACGAGACGCTTCGGCGATTGCAATTTCAGATTTTTGGAAAACTTTCAAGTGCAAATTAATCTGCACTGGTGTGACACTTTTTGCACTGGTGCAATCTATTTCCTTGCTTCCATTAAGCACTTAATGACTTGCCCAAGGGAAACACATTGAGTTTTGTTTCCCCGGGACCGCGGTTTTAAGTTGCACGACCTTATCACGTGCGTGTCGAAGGTTCAAGTTGTTGTTTTCCCAGTTAGTTGGTGAGTTTTCTTCGCCGTAGAGAGAGCTTTGACCCATGACACGTGACACGTGACCTGTTCTCCTTAAATCGGAAAATGCATTTAAGTTGGGAGGTGTAACGTGTTTTATTCTAAAGTTCTCGTGGATTCCTAGGGTTTGTCCAGGCTGTTCTGTGATTTAGGTGCACTTTTACAAAATTCTTCTCAAAGTCGGAAGTAACTTATAAATTACCATTGGCAGGTCTGTGGTTGCCATGGCCCAGTTTGATCCTGATAGCTTGAGGATTGCTCGTCCCTCTGAAGTCCTTGGCAATATTAAGGTACTGTTTTGTAAAATGTGTGTTTGTTCACCTTTTATAGAGGTTTTCAATAGAAAGACAAAAGGCTGAAACAAAGCAATCACTTTGGCCAGTCGCAAGTTACACGGGTGATCCAGTCAACCAATCAAAACTCGAAGCGATTGCATGTAACTGGCATGAAGCGCGGAAAAACGTGTCCGAGCGCGTCATGACTTGTTCTATTCTTACTTCTGATTGGTTTAAAATGTGGCGCGAGTATTTTGTATACCAACCCCCCAGTGCGGTATGGAAAACCAGTGCAAACGTAAATTTCTTCCGATCGTCCACAGTGCTAGTTGGTTTTATCAAAGAATTTATAGCTTTGTATACGTTTATTTTCTAATTCGTTCTACTCTTTGAGTTGAGCAACATTTCTGTTAATGGTAGACTCAACAACCGACATTTTAATAGTGATGATTTCTGAATAATGTTTCCTCAGGCAATGATGGCTACGTTGCGGAGTCTGGAAAACTACTGTAAGTTCCTTCCCTAAAAGGTTATTTTATAAATTTTCAGCGTGTTCCGTTGGAAATAACGAATCTGATTAATTCTTCTACTTTTGTCCACTCGGTGAAAAAAAACTGAACATTTTGCTCATGAATCGTTTCTTTTTGACAAATTTTGAAGTGGAAGATGAAAATCTCACCATTTGCCTTGTTTTCCTGACAGCTGGCGTGGACATGGCGCGTCTGTTCAATCACGTTCTGCTACAACAAACGCAACCTGAGGACAGTCAAGGAGCTATCACCATCACCAACATGTACACTACCTGGTCAGTCTAGCTTCTGTCACGCTAGGTCACGTTATTCAGTTAGATCCTCTTGCTAAGTACATGTAGATCATGTCACACTATTTATCACCATCACCGACATTTACACAACCCTGTCACTCTAGCTTCTGTCACACTAGGTCACGCCACTCTAGGTCACGTTATTTACTTAGAATCTTAACACACTTAGTCATATGCTATGTAGATCCTGTCACACTGGTTATCACCATCACCAACATGTATACAACCTGGTCACTCTAGCTTCTCTCATGCTAGGTCACGCCACTCTAGGTCACGTTATTTAGTTAGAATCCTAACACACTCAGTTATATGCTATGTAGTTCCTGTCACACTGGTTATCACCATCACCAACATGTATACAGCCCGTTCAGTCTAGCTTCTCTCACGCTAGGTCACGCCACTCTAAGGCACGTTATTTAGTTAGAATCCTAACACACTTAGTCACATGCTATGTAGATCTTGTCACACTAGTTATCACCATCATCAACATGTGTCCAGCTTCTGTCACGCTAGGTCTCGTTAGCAGATCTTGTCTAGCCAGGCTACCACATTATTTTAGGCTACTCTCTTTCAAAAACCAGGCCTTTCAAACAAGATCATTGACCAGGGTCAAGGTGGAGATACTTTTAGCGTCCACTCACCAAATTCAAGTAGTTTAGGAATAGAAAAGTGTCGAAAATAGGCGTGTTTGATCAAAAATAAGGCACAAACAGCAGTGATAAACATATTGAACTTGCACATTTTGATTATGACGTTTCGTATGTACTCTACGTGACATACATTTTCAAAAGTAACCGTATGTAGAGTACATACGAAACGTTAAGTCATAATCAAAATAGGCGTGTTGTTCATTTTTGTGTGTGTGTATTATTAATGACATTTCAGTGCATCTCGTGTTTAAGCCTTTTGTTTTTAACAGCAATAATTTAAGTGTCAATTTCTGTTATCAGGTACCTTGATGTGTTCTTGCGGCGTGTTATGACGGACAACATCGTGTTCTCTCCTCGCCGTCGGGCTTTTGTGAACAAAACTGGTCAGGCATTCAGGGCAGAGGAGTATACAGATGTTAAAGGTTTGTGTAGTTCACTAACATGTCTTGCATAGTGACACTTACGGAGTTTTTTCATGAAGGGCTCAACTTCTAAAGTTCCCCTGAAGAGTGTCCAGTTTCTTGTTTCACGCCGTGTAGACTGGATACAATTCACTCCTCTCCCCGAGTGGAATCTTAACCATATCATGTTCAGTATTCGTTTGAGATATATTTGTTTCCTTTTTTTCTTCATGAGTGGCATCCCTGAGTTTGATTCGGTGTACTTTTCGTTCTTTTTTTTCCAGAACTACAAGCACTCGCTGAACTTCTTGGAGCTTACGGGATGAAACATTTGGGACAAAAAATGATGCAGCAAGTCGCGAGCCAAGTTGGCGAGATTAAGGTTTTTGAACATATTTTTCTGGCTATTTTAAAGGTTAAAATACATGTAGATGGTGTTTTCGAGAATGGAATAGACGTTTCCGTTCACATTGGCTATATCACCAGTAATGCTGAGGACTGGCTGAGCCATGTGGCATGACTTTTTTTAACGCGAGACCCCCATAATATATCCCACGATGACGCCTTGTTTTGCGTGCGAGATCCTCACGTTATACCCTGGAGGACACCAAGTTTCTTATCGCAAGAAACCCACGTTAGGCTCTATCCCAAGAGAAGCGAACACCGAACACGAGGCATCGAGCACTTTGCTAGCTATGTTTGGACGAACACGCATATGAAGAAGTCGGAAGGCCTCAAGTTCCGTTGCTGTTGAAAAATCAATTGGATTTCTTTCGCTTGAGATATTTTAATCGATATATTTCTCATGAATGATTTTGTTTTGTTTTCTGTGTTTAGAAACTCGTTATTCAAAACAAAGATGTGTTGACCAGCTTACGGACAAGTTTTGACAAGCCAGAGCAATGCATGGAACTCATCAGAAGGCTGAAAAGTACGGCAAATAATTGAGCCATGACTATAACTCTGACAGTTTTTATATCGAGATCATAAAACCAATTGTTGTCAGTGTGGCCAATCACAAAGGACACACACAATCCAGCAGAACCAATCAAAACTCAGTTGACAGATACATGTACCTGACGCGAAGCGCGGGAAAATGTGTTTGAGCGAGTCACGTTGTTCTGGTTTTACCTCTGATTGGAGGACAAAGTCGCGTGATTATTTTTTTATGCCAATAACTTTATAGCCTCCTACGCAGACGTTCTTTGGCTTGTCACGCGTACCTCCCCGCTTGACAAGCCAAAGAACCTCTGCGTGGGAGGCTAATCACTTTGAAGCATCCTAATACAAAACAAAGAAAATTCCAATTACTTTCGAAACTTGAGTGGCACCGCTCAAACTTGTAACCCCATAATTGCTTCGTGTTCAAATTACTACTGTGTGGTCCAACAGTGAACACCAAAACTTGAAAGTGTTTGAGAGGAAAAATTACCTGACATTAATTTCCTGAACGAAACTTTGACCGAGTGCCGGAAAGTGTAGTTGAACTTGACGGTAACAAGCTTTCATCGGGAAAGTTCCCTAAGTGTAATGACATTAATTTGTTTTTTCGCTTGCTGTAGGTATTGAAGACCTTGTTGTTAGAGTGGTAATTGTTGGTGTAATTTTAACGTTCCGTTCGCTGACTCAAGAAGCCCTGGAAATGGTATGTGGACTGTTGCTAGAGAACTACAGAAATCGTGTTCTTCAGGCGTTCTTAAATTTCCGGCAGTTCTTATTTTTCCTGATTTCCTCGAGTGGGACTGATAGAAAAATTAGCGAGAAAGCACTAAATGATCGTGCGAAAACCTCGAACGAGACACTCGGTGAAGAGGGACAAAAATTCATGGAGAATGGCCTGCCTTTTTTCCTCACAATTTCGTTGTTGTTTGTTTGTTTTTCACTCGCTTCTCGCAGTCTACTTCTTTACGAGAAACCTTTCTGAGGCCCTGTCCGAACTACGCCGGCGAAATTTGAAAACGGCGTTTTTACTCTGAAAGCGCATCAAATGTTTTCCGTTCACACTACACCAAAGACAAGCAGCGGCCATATTGGATTTGTGTTGTGATTTGTGAGGAAAACTGGGGAAGGGAAATCACATGATTATCGTGACGTCATAATTTTCGTAAAGCTCCGATTTTAAAATGTTTTCCCTACACACTAAAACGGACAGCCGGAGTTTTTAAATTCTTCCGGTTTGAAGGGACTTGTCAAATGACCTCAAATAGCTCCGTTTTCGTGACGGATTGGCGTGGACGGCAGGCCTAACCGTAGAAATAAATTTGCCTTTTCACATTTCTTTTAGAGTCGACGGTACCTCAAGTTACTGGCTTTTCTATTCCTGAAATATCGCTGTAGTATGTTATAACTGTTTGTAAGGCGCTGTATTTCTTGTTGTTATTAAAGACTGCTTCTTTGGCATAGGTTCTAAAGAAGAGGGTGCCATTTCTCATGAATTCCATTGTGGATTTCAAAGAGCATTTCCCTCACGGCAACAACGACCGACCGGTTAGTGAAACTGATCACCATGAGCTAAATGGTGATCACTCATTTCATTTAAAATTAAGAAATCAAGATATTTTCAAATGGTTAGGTTAAGGGAATTTTCACACCTATCATGTTAAATTCAGCAGATAACGTGTGTCATTGATGAAACAAACAACAAAAAGAAAACAACATTCCGGGAGTATTGTGCCTGTAGGCAGTAAATTCCATTTTAACACAGCCCGAGAGATCGCCTCTTGTTCCGTATTTCTGTCTACTTAACCTTTTTTCAAAGTGGCATATCTAACGTGCATGCAATATCAAAATCTCTAACTCTTCCTCCAACATCTAAAGCGCCAACTTTGAGATAGCACAAATTGTCAATTAGCCCAGGGATGTTATATGCTGTAGTAATCTCCCTAGCTGCTATTCATTCTTGTCATGTCTTGTTCCAGCTTGTGGAAGAAATGGCCACATCAGCTGGTTTGCAGTGTGAGTTGGACCCAGTCCTTTGTCAGGCTATCCGTATCCATAAAGGTGTGTGCTCGATCGATTGCGTCAACAGCTGTGCTTGAGTAGCAGTATTGTAGGTTTAACAAGGTTTAATGGTGTTTTTTCCGTTTGGTTCGCCACAGTCAGACGTGCAAATGATGCGCTGCGCTTAAGTCAAATAGCATACCAACTTCATTTCATTGTGACTTTCTCTCTTTGTTGTCGTCTTGTTACAGAAAAGAAGCCTGAAGAGGACTCTTTGGTCTGGGCCCTATTCCTGGTGAGTGTTGTAGTTGTGTTGTAGAGAGGATACAGGAAAGTGCGTTACCGTTGACTTGGCTTCTTGAAACCTTGCTTTGGCAGTAAAAGTATAACTGTAATTACCCTAAAGCTAGCGAAAAGGACAAAATCATGGATCGTTCATCACACATTTGAGTAAAACACTCACTTGAGTCTTCTTTTAGCTGTAAAATGAAGAAAATCTTCTTTCCACGTGCAGTAGTTTTACATCTGATTGAGTTTTTGTGATGCTTGTTATTTCAGGTTTTTGTTGCTGTGGCTCTTCCTTCGTTGGCTTACAGAGACACCTCTGAATACAACGCCGACTTAGAAGGTTTGCAGCCCATGTCATTATTTTACTTGAGTTGTTTTAATATAGTTTATGTTTGCGTTAGGTTTTGAAGTTAATTCTCGCTCGCTCGTCGTGTTTCAGCGCATGAAAACAACGCCCACTGTATGGCAGCGTCCATCAACCGCCTAACAGGCGCTCTGTGCTTTAACAATGGAGACAACGCGGAGGAAAGACTCCGAGAATTTTTGGCGGTAAGTAAATCGAGTTTTACTACTTCAAGTAACATTGCAAACCCTTCCCGTACCCGATGTAGGTAACTCAGAGCCAAGCTGAGTCAGAGGAGAGCAAGCTGCGAGGGACTGTTACCAACCCTAATTAGAGCCCAAGCAAGCTGCAACTGAGCTGCCCCAGCGTTCTCTTCGTCAGAGCCACCAGTACCTTTTGCCAGGTCCTCGCTGGCTAAGAGGGACAGGCGGCTCTGGGGGCTAAAATGGAGCATTTGGTGCCAGAAGCATTTTTTTATGTAGTGTAAAAATAAGGAAATCTATAGAAAACCAGATAAATATATACTGCCTTAACCAACAAATCAAAGCTAGCCGCAAGAAAAGCGGGGGGATTATACTTAAATGCTAACTTAACTGTCTTTCAGTATGCAGTGTGCACTTAATACGTTTTGTAAGCATCACTGTAACGTCTAGTTTTATTTGTCCTTGCGTGTGTATTTGGTTATCGTGACTGTCTAGCTCAGAACTTATCCCTTGATAAACACTAACGCTGTGTAAACCAATCTTCTCAGATCGCGTCTTCCAGTTTGTTAAAGCTGGGAATCGAAGCAGAGAAGGATTTGAAAGCTCGTGAATCCACGTACCTTCTCTTAGATATGGTGAGTGATTGTGGTTCGTGTTCCTTTACTATGACGCCATCTTGTCAGCAGAGACCTTATTATTTGTACGTCTGGTCAGATCATATATTATGGTCTTGTTGTTAGAGAGGCATGTTGGCGTCATATTTAGTGCGCTGGACACGTGATCGAGCCGTCCGGGTTGGAGCCCTGGCAATTGTCAATGCGTTGCTTTCTTGGGTGAAGTTTTGTTTAAAAAAAGTACACGACAGTTAACGCAGTATATTGCAGCATTGTTTTGCCTAACGTGTTGCAAACTGACATTGCCGCTTGGTTGCACCCCTCAGCTTCTTGCAACAAGACAACCTCGTTCCCAGGGTCTCTCATCTTACCGCCCCATAGAGCGAGCGCTCCAGGGGGCGGTAAGACGAGAGACCCTGGGAACGAGATTGGCAACAAGGTAGACCAGTGTGCAACGTGTTGCGCGCAACACTGTTGCAATATGTTGCGTTGACTGTGGACGTTGAAATGTTGCATGCATTTGTGTGTTCTTGGAATATCGAGCCAACCATTTGATGGAAGTTTGAGAGAGACTTGCACATGTTGCCTTTGTCAGTTATGTTGTTGGTTAATGCACACTACTGCAATTAAAGAAAAACAAAGACATATTAAAAGCTTTAGTAATCCTTGACTTTTAAGTCTTATGCTTCACCATCTTGATTCACAGATCGTTAACGACTCTCCATATCTAACAATGGACGTTTTGGAGTCGTGTTTTCCATATGCTCTGCTGAGGAATGCCTACCATGAGGTGTACAAGGTGAGTCGGATCTTAACTTAGAAATGTTCGCTAGTAGAGTTTGGGTTAGAGTAAATCTGCTTTTTTGTCAGAGCACTTCGAAAGAAAAAATTGTCAGGACTGTTTTAAGGGAATTCTTGCAAATAAAATGCACGTTTAACTTTTGTTAGTGCATGAGTAAAAAATAATTTTCGGTTTGAAAAATAAACTTGTCTCTCTGTCTGTATGTTTTTCTGTCTAAGTGTCTGTCCGTCCGTCTCTGTCTGTCTGTCTGCCATTCTGCCTGTCTGGCTCTCTGTATGTCTTTTCGTCTGCTCTTCTGTCTGCCTTTTGATGTAAGGCTCTGTTCCTTTGGGGTGATGTGGATCAGGATCAGTGATCCAAGATCTGTCTGGATCATGGTGGATCAAAGGAAGCGATGAATCCACTCTGATCATGGATTTAACGGTTTCTTTGATACACCATGATCAAGACAGATCTTGGATCACTGATCTTGATCCAGATCACCCCAAAGGAACGCACCCTAATAAAATTCCCTAGGGCCCAATCTGTTCAAACTTAATTTGCATCAGGTTTGGAGGATTGGATTATTTGTTGGGAAGGGGGGGGGGGGTGTGGGGAGTGGACAAATCCGCTAAAAAAATCGAGTGAGTGTTTCAGATTATAAAAGGAGCAGTTAGTTGCAGAGGGAAACTATCAGGAAAGCATGTAAGCAACTTTCTTAGAGGTTCGAAAAATACCGAGAAGCCAAAATCCATGCAATCCCTCATTAGTCATCCAATGTTCCATTCTTTTACAGCTGTGCTATCTTGTGTAATGTTATTTTACTGCTGTTCTTTTCTAGAGAAAGCTTGAAGTCTGGCTGTAATTCTACTTGCAATGACACTCTGAGATGTAGGCATTAAGCGCAAGATGACAATTTAAAGAAGACAAGTTTCCCGTGAACACCCTTGTAATCATTTTCTGGATTTCGTTTCACTCGGCACTGTTTAGTCCTTTTTGTAGTAATGTGGTGCCCGGCCAAATTCTCTTATCTTGTGCTATCAGGTGTACGTTGATACCAAGGTTCAAAGGTGTAAAAACCCTGTGAAACGGTCACAATACACGCAAATCATGAATATCCACATTCATGCTAATTTTCATAAGATTTTTATAATGAGGGGATGTAGGGGGGGGGGAATTTTTGGTCATGTAGACCCTCGATTATAAATTGAAGCTGGAACTGAAGACTTGCGCCTAGTTCAGAAAAAGCGACAAAACGGCATAAACATAACGATATAACAAGGACGTCATGTAGTTTTGTTTGCAGTGTGAACATTTTGATATAATCACAAACACCATGAACTTAACCACATAGTAAGGACGTTATATCGTTGCGTTTGCAGTGTGAACATCCTGATATGCTGACATAATAACAACAGAACAGCATGAACATAACGACAGAGGGAAAACAACTTATCTTCTCTTTCGTCCTTATTTCGATGTTTATATCACCCACATAAACGAGTACAACGTTATTTCGTTGTGTTATTATGTCGTTATGTCGCTTGTGTGATCCCAGCCTTAGCATCACGACATGGTGAAGGGTATTGGGAGGTATTGAATCGGTTTTAAGTATTTGTACAACTTTAAAATTGTTTAGAGAGTGATTTTTGGATTAAGAGATTCAGATATACGAGACAAATCGTGCCCGTTACACTATGATCCTTGTATCATAATATCTATCTCCTGTAACTGTTATTCGTGCTCTTAAACTTTCAATAAACTAGAAAGCATGGAGCGTTTCTTAAAGTCACTCCCTCCCTTGTATTTATGACCGTATTGGACGAAAGATTAAGTAAGGTTTGGTCGAACGGAACAGAAAATAAAGCAAGAAAGCACGTGTGTGCAGTGAAGGAAGAAGTAACCGGAAGAAAAGATGTTGAAAATGGCTTCCGGTCAATTTCGAAAAATGACAACAGCTTTAGCTGTTTTCTTCGATTTGCTTCAGTTTTACTTGTTGTTTTCAGTAATCCCTGGTAATTTTCAGTAATCCCTGTTAATTTACAAATTGGCAGAGTAAAGTTTTCCAGATTCATCGTCCGTAAAATAGCTTCTCGGCCTCAAGAGACCAGATCACAATATAGAACCCAGATCTCCCACGAGTGTTCGTCAGGGTGAAGTCTGGGTACCAAATTAACAAAATAAGCGAGACGCATCTTCAAACAGCATGGTTTCACCAGTTGTTTCACTTGTGGTTCGCGCTGGGATTTGAATTCTTCATTGCCTCCTGCTGTCGTGCTATCGAGTCATGTTGCAGCTGTCGAAAGGATCGCACTTGAATGGCTTGAAACCCTTTGAGAAGACAATTGAACAGACAACGGAAACTCGAACAACGGAAATGCGTCCTAGCCCCGAAAAAGGGAGCTGCTGCAGTACGGGTATTATCTAAATTTGAGACTACAAAGACTGTTTTAGAGTTTTAGAAGCATTTTCTCTTAGTCCACAAGCAAGAAGGATATCTTGCAGTCTTTATCAGACTACGATGCATACGAAAAAAGTAAACAGCTAAGCAGTCTACTGTGACCGCTTCAAGTGGTGTTGTCAGTCAAACGTAGTCTAGTTTTGCTAGTGTTGTTTACGATTTTGATTTTCTAAACCAGAAGACTGTGGCGGAACAACTTGCTTTGGACGTCAGCAGGAAGAATTGTGAGTTTATTTGTTCCTGGGTTCTGCGGTCTAGGGCTTTTGGCACGCGTAACAGGAAAGACTTCATCACACAAGAATGTTGACCGTCAGCCATGACACCATTACATCATTTATATCACTTCCGATTAACTTCAGGAGGGAGGCGTGGTTATCATGCGTGACTGACAGAGACCAACAAACGATAACGAGATATGAAGCGAAATCGAATTTGAATTCAGGACTTCGCAGTTTGATTAAATTATACTTAAAAATACTTTCTGGCACGTTTTCTTCTTGTGCAAGCAGACGGCTTGAGAAAAGTTGAGTACATTTGAATATCAATTGCCACTGGGTTCTTCAATTGCTACTCTTATCCGAATTGAAAATGAGATTCTACATCTGATACTAAATGGGAAACATCAGCCGCACCTTGGGTTCTCGAATTCCTTAAAATTTTTCTTTTCTTCCCAGTCGATTGAAGAAAGTAAATTTAACTGTCTTTAGAACTATCTTAGCCAAGTTTGAAAAAATTGTTTATGCTAGTTTTAACGAGGTTTCTCGTCCAAGTTGAGGTTTGTTTGTTTCTGGGCCATTGAAGGCCAAGTCTAGCGTTGCAGAACGTGACACCTTCAGTGAGCGCGTTTACTTGATCACTTGGCTGAAGTGTTCAAGGAATTTAACGTTAATATCAACTAAAATTACTCGGCCATGGAATTTCTGAATATTTGATCTCTGCCGGTCTGCCTGAGGAGTCGATGGAAAGATTCCCCTGCTTTGTCTCCCTTGTATGTATAAAATGATTGTTCTACGATTGAATGCTGGCTAAAATGCTTGGATTCTCTGCAAAGCGTGCAAGGAAATAGGTATGTGTTAGATCGGAAGCCTTCAATCAGGCATTTTTGCACTGTTTTAATTCTAGCACGCAGAGAAAAAAACTTTCGCATTTTACGCCCACCTCCTTGTAACAATTCGTTAACTCTAACAAGTTCAAGCTAATTTCAACGTCTATAGATGGCTTACACTCCTCCCTTAAATAACACAGGACACCATCGAACTCCAGATGTAGTTGTAAGTCACGACTGTTGAGGAGCAACAGGAGTGACACTAGTAAATACCAACCGGTATTTCATGGCTGGTACCTCACTCCGAGTATATAATCAAGAATATGATATCACCAGGGGCCCACTCCAGGGTTTGATAACATCATGCAAATCTAAACGTGTGTTTAAAACTTTGTTTCACAATTTACATCTCCAAACCATGTTAGTTTATAGTTTTGTATTGTTTAACTATACCACTGCCCTGTGAGAGATTTTTCGCAGTATATCTTGTGGGGAAAATGTCACTCAAGCCGTGACCATACCACAAGTCTTCAAGTCCACAATACTCAGTAATCTTTTTGATCATTGATCATATTATAAAAGTTTATCTGATTATTTTAAAACAACTGTAATCGATCTACAGGCCTAATGGCACGCTTTCCACAATTTGCGACTTCAGTACTGTGCGAGCGTGAGATTTAAAGTACATATTTTAATTCAAGTGTATACGATTGTTCAAACGTTCTATTTGTTTATTTTTCTTGTCAACTCCCGCTTTAGAAATTTACCCAAACCAACGTTAAAAGAAGATATAGGAGAGGGAATCATATATATATTTTTGCGGGAAATCCGTATCAGGAGCGATCAAACGCGTTAGAAAACACTCGAGATTCGCCATTCCATTTGCCGTTGTTTTCTCGCAGTGCTGGTACCTGCCTCTCGGATTAGTTACGCTTGAGTTTGTTTTACATTGAAGGTGAATTGTTCTTCACCTAAGTTAATGAGTTTATTTTATTTTTTACAGCTCGCACACGAGGAAGTTTGTAGATAGACAGTTCATTTTAAAAGCAGTTTTTATAAGGAACTCGTTTTCAATGACTTCTCAGTTTTAAAACTATGGGAACAATTCAAATAGTAAATTAGTGATGACATGAAATTCAAATAGCATTAAAAATATTAGTTCAATATGCAAACACGGCTCTGAACGGCACAGCGGCAAAATTGGCTGCGCATGCCCAGCTGCTTAGGCGAGGGCGTTCTCCTCGTCCCAGAGCTTCCCTTTCTTTTGGTTCTCAACGACATTTTGAAACGAGTAACACTGGGGGCAGGAAAGAGGACATTCTAAATAGCGTTTTTTTGAAAGTGCGCAGCTGCTTGTTCGTAAGTTATAACTTAGAAAGTAGTTACGTATAACTGGTGTGTTAAGAGAAACTTGCCTAAATCTTTGTTAACGTGCACAATAGACCCACTGTATGAATGTAGGCAAATTTGAATAAGGACATCAGCTGAACGTAACCTTACCCTCGCGTTGAGGAGAGAGATCCTTACCGACGTAATTTTATTCAAATTCCGCGCCACTTGCAACCTACCTATAACTTTAATCTGAAGCAGCGAGGCCGATTAAACTTTTTCCCACATGAACGCATAATTAAAACTCAAACAAATTATTGAGGGGCATAGCTACAATTCCACCTTGGATCCTGCGACGTTTATATTAGTGAGACATGGCGTTTATTTGAGAAAACGTGGATGTGAGTTAATTCTGAAGGACCGGTCATAAATGAGAGGGGGGGCTGGTACAAACATGGGGAGGGCCGTTGTTTTTCATGCAAGCACAAAAGGGAGGGTCAAACAATTTTGTGCATGCCATTAAGGGGGGCCATTACTTTTTATGTAAAGGAGTCAATCTAGAATTCCTCTGTGGTCATAGTCATTCTTCTGTAAATATAATATGGAACATATCCTTTATTCGATGACTGTTTAATATAAACATGGGTTTTTAATGGAACTTCTTGGTTCTATGTCTAGATCCTGCTCCTGACTTGAACAAACAGTATATTGTCAAAATAGAATGTAAAATATTTTTATATTTTTTATATTTTTTAAAAATTAATAACTGTTTCTTTTTTGAAGTGATGGAAACTAATTACTTAACAGCTTGATAATGATCATTGCTCTGGATCTGATTCACTTTCACTTCCAGTGCTTTGACTTTGATGGTCTGCTGTGACAGAAAGTTGCCTATTTTCTTCT